>JAVXUP010000003.1:1800000-2095669 GCA_033070095.1 Escallonia herrerae | reverse complement strand
AAGCCAGGGGGTATTTTGGGTAATTTGCCACCCCGAGAGGGGTATTTTGGTAATTTTCCCGAAAAATTTTCCAACGGACTTTTAAGTCCAGAAATGTAAGTAAAACGCCTGAAATGTTGTTTTGCAGCTGATTGCGGGGCGTAATTGTCGCTAAAGGTGAAAACTTAATTAGACAGTTTTTTTATGAATTTATAAAAATAGCTAGAGCTAGATTTTGCCAAAATACAAAACAAAGACCCTAGTTATTTTCAAAAGATCTGTATCAAGTTAAAATTTCAGAGTTTTTCAAAGACTAGAAAGGGGTTAACTGATATGCGCAACCTTGTAACTTTGCAGTGTAATTTAAAATATCAAGACAGCACAATTTCGTGTGAAACTTTTATGAGAACCCTAGGGTGTTGGGAAGTTCCATTCCCCAGGAATTCGGACCATTCCGAAGTCGTTAGCTAATTTTTTGGCCGAACGGGCTTTTAAGCGCTCGATCCGGACACCGGTTCGGGATTTTTAGGCGAAAAATCCGTAAAATACTTTTTAAATCAAGAATGAACTCAGGAAGCTTAAAATAGCGTTTTAAAGCAATTTTGATATTTTCTGAAGCCAGGGGCATTTTGGTAATTTGCCCCCCCGCGAGGGGTGTTTTTGTAATTTTCCCGAAAAAAAGTTTTTCAGTCCAGAAATGTAAGTAAAACACCTGAAAGGTTGTTTTGAAGCTGGTTTGATGGGCGTTAGGGTGACAATGAACCCCCGGGGGCTATTTTGCTAATTTTACGTTACACAAATTTGTACTTAAAATAACTTTTAGTTCAGGAAAGGGTGTGAGACACCTGAAAAGTTATTTTAAAGAGTGAATTCAGGAAGCTTAAAATCCCATTTCAAAGCACTTTTCAGATTTTTTTGTCAGGGGGCATTTTGGTAATTCGCATCCCCGATAGGGGTATTTTCGTAAATTTGCAGCGTTAAGTTTTTCAAAGGATTTCTTAGTCCAGAAATGTAAGCAAAGCACCCGAAAGGTTGTTTTGAAGCTGATTTGGGGCGTTAGGGTGATAATGAACCCCCGGAGGCATTTCGGTAATTTGTCGCTCATCGGGGGCTATTTTGCTAATTTTACATTATACCAAATTTTCCGAAGACGGTGGTTTAAATAAATTTTATTCTTCTTTTATTTAAATCTATGACTTGTTAAGAATGATATAATTTTTATTTTTTAGATTCCAGTATAAATATGGATGCAATTGGAGGAAATAATTTTTGTGAAGGTTCTGATCCACCTTACGTTGGTCAAGTTTTTCAAGCACTGGACGAAGTTGAAGCATACTATAGAGCATATTCGAAAACGATAGGTTTCAGTATTAGAACTAAGACGACTAGAAAACGGGCGAATACAGATCAAATTAGTGCAAGACTATTTGAGTGTCATAGAGGAGCACCGCATGTAACTCCGGTCGTTCGGATCAGTGACGAAGGGACAACAAGACAAAGAAAACGGGACACATTTCCAGGTACCGGCTGCAAGGCCCATGTGTATGCAGTACACCGAAAAAATGAAAACCATTGGGTTGTCACAGGAGTGGAGTTGAGCCATAATCATCAGTTGATGACCCCCAGTAAGATTGGTCAAATTCATCAACACCGAGAAATAAGCGCGGCACACAGACAACTAATTTTTACAATGGCCGAGGCTAAAATTCCACCTTCTAAGATGATGGGGGTTTTCTCAAGCCAGGCTGGGGGGATTGACAAGTTGAGTTTCAACGAAGTAGACCTTCGAAATGAACTTCGTGCTCAGAGGAGAGAGTCTTTCGGTAAGAGTGATTCTCAAACTACACTTGATCTCTTCAGGTCCCTTCAGAGTGAGAATTCTGGATTTTTTTACAGTCTCCAACTGGATGATGAGAACCGCATTAGTACTATATTTTGGGCGGACCCCCGTTCTAGAGCTGCTTACCAAAATTTTGGGGATGTTGTGACGTTTGACACCACATACCGCACCAATAAGTACTCTATGCCTTTTGCTCCGTTCACCGGGGTGAACCACCACTATCAGTCAATCTCGTTTGGCTTTGCCCTGCTTAGGGATGAGACGGAGGAGTCATTTACGTGGTTATTTGAAACGTGGCTTCAAGCAATGTATCATATTCCTCCAAAGACCATCATCACCGACCAAGATCTGGCAATGAAAAATGCAATCGCTAAGGTCCTTCCAAATACTCACCATGGCCTGTGCACATGGCACATAAGCAACAAATATCCCGAACGGCTTCACCATGTATATGCAAACCATCCGTCATTCAAGACTGACTTTAATACATGTGTGAAGAAATCGTTGACGGTAGACGTGTTCGAGGAGAGGTGGACCACGTTAATGGATACTTACTATTTGCACAATCACGAATGGTTACAATCGTTGTATGAGATCAAGACACAGTGGGTCGGTGCCTACACCAAGAATTTTTTTGCAGCCGGAATGACTACGACCTCGAGAAGCGAAGCTATGAATTCATTCTTTGATGGGTACGTAGGCCAGTCTTCAAGTATAGCGGAGTTCGTACTAGAGATGCAGAAAGCCGTTGACAGGCAATTGTACCGTGAGAGAGAAGCCGACGCGGCTACAGTTTGCAAAGAAAGAGCTATACTACTTTATTCACCTTTAGAGGCTCATGCGGCTCAAGTCTATACCAAGGAAATGTTTCGACAGTTTCAAGAGGAACTACTAAAGTCGAATCAATATGGCATGACAAAGTTGCACGAGTATTCCACCAGAGACATCAAGGTTTATGCTTTGACAAATGTGACGAACTTCGCCAATCCGTGCTCTTCGTCGGCTCCGAGGACCAGACGACATTTTACCGTAGCAATTTGTAAGGACACTGGGTTGGTTAATTGCAACTGTCAACTGTTTGAGCATAAAGGTATACTTTGTCGACACGCGTTGAGGGTTTTGAGCGCCAAGAATGCTAGTGAAATCCCTCCACCGTATATCTTGGAACGGTGGACGAAGGAAGCCAACAGAGTCCACGGTCACATTCCTTACGTGCCCAATGTTTCAGTTGATTTCGAGCAATCTGAGTCGCTGCGATATAATCACCTTTGTAACATCATGCACGGTTTATCAATGGATGCAGCGTCGACATTTGATGGGTACAGGTATCAAGTTGAAGCAGCCGCACGGGATAAGGCTATGCATGCACAGTTTAGGATGGCATTACCAGAAACTGTGGACACTCCGACTACTCGGACAACTCCAGGCGGTAGATTCAATCGAGCCAAACAGCCAGTCATTGACGGCACTGACCTACAACGTGAGGAGGACGACATTTTTGATCCAATTATTTCTCAAACAAAAGGGCGAAAACGAGCAATACGCATGAAGAATCCGATTGAAGAAGCAACGGGTCAAAAAAAATTACGAAAGTGTGCGTTGTGTAATAAGATGACTGATCATGACAAGAGAAACCATTATAAAGTGTTAGGTATCGAACCTGGCAGTATGGTCGAGGAGGACGATGATGAGGAAGAGTGTTAGGGTTAATGTTTCAGTTGTATAAATTGAACTTTTATAATGTTTAAATTTGTGATTTGGTTTGTGCAATCTTTAATTTGTGATTTGATTTGTGGATTATTGATATTTTTGGTAACTCCGTTTTCGGGCACACTTTAGGCCCCAATTGATAGCTTCCGAAAAAAGTTGTAATTTTTTTTGTCACTTTTTTTCGCTCATTGCACTTCAGGCACGCTAGTTAGCCCATTTGTAAGACTTTCGGCGAAAAACGAGACACATTAATTTTTGAGTTTTCCTAGGAAGGGCCTATTCGGGCACACTTTAGGCCCCATTTGATAGCTTCCGAAAAAAGTTGTAATTTTTTTGTCACTTTTTTTCCGCTCATTGCACTTCAGGCACGCTAGTTAGCCCATTTGTAAGACTTTCGGCGAAAAACGAGACACATTAATTTTTGAGTTTTCCTAGGAAGGGCCTATTCGGGCACACTTTAGGCCCCATTTGATAGCTTCCGAAAAAAGTTGTAATTTTTTTTGTCACTTTTTTTCCGCTCATTGCACTTCAGGCACGCTAGTTAGCCCATTTGTAAGACTTTCGGCGAAAAACGAGACACATTAATTTTTGAGTTTTCCTAGGAAGGGCCTATTCGGGCACACTTTAGGCCCCATTTGATAGCTTCCGAAAAAAGTTGTAATTTTTTTTGTCACTTTTTTCCGCTCATTGCACTTCAGGCACGCTAGTTAGCCCATTTGTAAGACTTTCGGCGAAAAATGAGACACATTAATTTTTGAGTTTTCCTAGGAAGGGCCTATTCGGGCACACTATAGGCCGCATTTGATAGCTTCCGAAAAAAGTTGAAATTTTTTTTGTCACTTTTTTTTCGCTCATTGCACCTCATGCACGCTAGTTAGCCCATTTCTATGAATTTCGGCGAAAAGCGAGACGCGTAATTTTTTCGAATGCCGTCATATGAAAGGTATATTCGCGCACATTTTAGCGCCAAATTCATAGCATGCGAAAAATTATGTACATTTCTTTTTGGTACAATTTTTTGTAACATCACAGCAGCTAGCCACGCACGTCAGGATAATGGTAATGAAGGCGTCTAGCTTCATTCTTTTTCAGCTCCCAGGCTATCCTATACCTAAACGTCAAGGCATCCTTCCTAGTCCACGAGGAGTGTTTGAGCACTTCCGAGCGAGCAACGTAGTCCATGTACTTGAGGACGTAAATCCCGCAATCGTGACCGTTATATTGCTTTGGTCGGTCCTTTATCATCACGACCGTCCAAGGGTCACCCTGTGGCCGTCCGCATGCTAGCGAGAGGACAGTAGTCTGCATCCAACAATAAAAACGAGAATCAAGCCTATGAGACAAGAACAATATACTATGGGCCAAGGTCAAAAAATAAATACTAACCACTAAAGTGATGTACTCGTTGTACATCTGTGCCAGCAGCTGTCCAGGCTCGTCCTCCCTTAGGCTATCGTATATGTGAACCGTTCTGAACGCTGGATGGAGAACTAATAGGAACCAGTGGTTTGCATGATGACAGGGTATCATGATAAGGTTCGCATCAGCAGCGGGACATTGATAGTCTGCGTTCATCATGCCTAACACGTTTCGACCTGGTTTCCACTTACTCCTGCCGCCCCCTCGCCTCCATTCTGTGAATTCTCTCACCGTTAATTCCACAAAATGAGTGGGATACATGTTAAGCTTCAAATATTCAGAACGGTTAAAACGTTGCTCTCTAATCCGGAGCAGTTCTATGTAAGCGTTCATGACAAAATTTGAAAGATCTGTCTCCGGCGCCAACGTTCTGATATCCTCATGACCTAGGAATGTCGCAAGGGGAAAGTCTGCTGAATTGACAGGCTCATGCCCGAAGTAGTGCCGGTCGATCCAAGCCATCTTGTCCGACCTCAATGGCTTCGTCGCTTGTCCTTTGTCCGACCGAAAGCTTGGGCGCGAGGCCTGGATTCCTACTTGGGGAACCTGACTCTGGCACTGAGAGTCGTATGCGTCAGGAGGCAAGCGACTATACGGCTCCCACACCTGACTCTGGGGCTGATAGTCGTACGCGTCAGGAGGAGGGCGACCAGACGGCTCCCACACCTGACTCTGGGGCTGATAGTTGTACGCGTCAGGAAGAGGGCGACCAGACGACTCCCACACCTGACTCTGGGGCTGATAGTCGTACGCTTCAGGACGAGGGCGACTAGACGGCTCCCCTTCGTAACCCCGGTACGCAAGACTAAAGTTTTGAACTTCAGTCTTGTACTTCTCAATGGACCTCTTGAGATTGTCAGGAGCCTGCGCGACAAACCAGTCAAACGACTCCAGCTGCTTGAACACCTCAATGCCCTGGTCAACCTAAAAAACATGCATAGAAAATATGGCTAATCATATTTGACAAATGGTCGATAAGGTGCGCAAATAAATTATCAAACAACACTAGCATGACTTACAATGGCCAATGCCCAGAACTGGTCATAGACCTCACGTGGCGCGTACGATGTCTTCTTCACCTGGGAAGGGCGATTCACCCTCGTGCGCGTCACCCTGAGAAACCACTGTAAGTATTCCTCAGTACTAATGCCGTCGTGCTTCAGCGATACAAGGCTATCATACGTTTCCTGCCAGGTATTCCACTGGTGCACCTCGTCACCCAACAAAATCAAGGCATCAGCCACCTCGAAGTTCGGCCCTCGACCACCCCTGTATGGCCGCATGTCTACAGCGGGTTTTGGTATCCCTTGTGGACAGCCAGCTTGCTTCATAGCTCGATCGGGCATCTGAAACTCACATTCTTCGAAGTGAATGAGCGGCACCCGAACCAAACCTGCCAGCACGTACGACACCGGAAGTTGCCAACACCACTCATCCAACAGATGCATCACCTTGCCATATGGCTGCCACGTCACCTGGGATGCATCTAGTATCTCTAGTTCCCCCCGATAGAACTTTAGATGGTGGTGAGGGTCTACCCGTCTCCACCTCCGGTTGGTCGTAGGCCCCCAGGCCCACACCCTAGGCCACGTCTCATCGGAATCTACCAACGGTTGTGGACGACCCATGGGTAGCCTCTCGTAAGACCAAACCTGTGAATGCAAACATTATATGGAATTAGTAATTAATCCCGAATATATTGACTAAGGATCCTACCAAGAAAATAAATGCTCATACCTGTAATAGAGTCAGGCAGGCGGCAATGGACTTGGCACCGTTTCTCGTAGCCTTATGCAGTGCTCGATATAGGTGCGCAAGGACAGCTGAACCCCACGAATAGGAGTATACCTCCTCAAGATCCTCCAAGAACACCATATACTTCGGATGCACCGTGTTTTTCGAATGCGTCGGAAGTAATATAGCTCCAATAATATACAGAAGGAATGCCTTCGTATACGTCACGAAATCTTGAGGAGTGTATTCATCCGGTAGCACGCCGTACTGCTCTCTCAGCCATTTAAGCTTGACGCCGTTTGTTGTAAGCGCTGCCCTTGGAATTCCCAGAAAATACTGCATAGCCATATTCGCTATGGATGCAGACGGCACGTTCAAAGTAACGGGTCTGCCGTGACATGGGATTCCAAGTATAAATCCGACGTCCTCTAACGTAACAGTCATTTCACCAAACCGGAAGTGAAATGAGTTCGTCTCGCTCCTCCATCGTTCAACTAGAGCGGATATAAGGCAATCGTCGTGTCGAGACCATTTCCCGGGATCGGTGAACAGGGTTAAATTTTGACGGTGTAATAGCTGTATTTGTTCCTCGTTTAGTACCCACTCTTCAAGGTGCCTTGTGCTTTGAATTGTTTCCAAAACACCCCTATCGACACCGTCAAATACGTGCCTCGCGACGTGGTCATCGTCATCGTATAGGATTGATGTATCATGAGGTCCAGAGCTGAAATTCATACCTTTAAGAACAAAATATAATTATAAACCAACTTAGCGTCCATAATATCCATAATATTTACATTCCAAAACTATAACTGGATCTTTAACCTAGCTTACCAACACATTAGCAATAGTCATTATTTCAATGTATTAAAACAAATCCTCAATTCCCACCACTCCGAACGCTTAATTACGCTAGTTCCCACTGAATTTAGCGCCAACGTGGTTATATAGCAATATATAGCCCGATGGCCCCTACACCTCCAACACCTCAAAACCGCTTTAAAGTCAAGTTTTTAAATGTATTACGTCAATTATATACCAAATATATCATGAAAATTTTTAAAGGGGGCAAGTTACCAAAACACCCGCTACTTATGCAAAATATCCCCTGGCAGTCATCGCCGGTGCGTCACAAGGTTCAGAACATCTGGAACAAAATAAGTTTTCGGGTGTCTCACACCCTTTCCTGAACTAAAAGTTATTTTAAGGTATGAATTTTAAGCTGGATCCTTCCTAGCAAAATAGCCCCCGATCAGCGGCAAATTACCGAAATGCCCCTGAGCGTTCACTATCACCCCAACGCCCCCGAACCAGCTTCAAAACAACATTTCAGGTGGTTTACTTACATTTCTGGACTAAAAAGTCGTTTGAAAAACTTGGCACGGGAAAATTACCAAAACACCCCTTGGCGTGGGAAAATTACCAAAACACCCCTACGCGCGCCACGTCAGCTTCAAAACAACATTTCAGGTTTTGTAATTATATTTCTGGACTAAAAAGTCCGTCAAAAAACTTAGCACTGTAAAATTACCGAAATACCCCTCTCGGGGCGGCGAATTACCGAAATGCCCCCTGGCATCAAAAAATATCAAAAGTGCTTCGAAATGCTACTTGAGGCTTCCTGAATTCATTCTTGACATAAAAAGTATTTTACGGAGGTTTCGCCCAAAAATCGCGAACCGGTGTCCGGATCAAGCGCTTAAAGGGCCGTTCGGCCAAAAAAATAGGTAACGGCTTCGGAATGGCCCGAATTCCTGGGGAATGGAACTTCCCAACATCCTAGGATTCTCATAAAAGTTTCGCGCGAAATCGCGCTAGCTTGATATTTTAAAATACACTGCAGAGTTACAAGGTTCCCCGTATCAGTTAACCCCTTTCCAGTCTTTGGAAAAATCTGAAATTTTTACCTGAGACAGATCCTTTAAGAATAACTAGGGTCTCTTTTTTGCATTTTGGCAAAATCTAGCTCTAGCTATTTTTTATAAATTCGTGAAAAACTGTCTATATTTGGCACCCTAAAAAATCGCTGTTTTGGAATCTATAAATGTAATACGCTGATTTGTATAAACCTAACATTGAATTATAAGGAAATTCAAAATACTTACTTGTTGTGACTTGATGTATTTAAAGAAAAAACTACCGATCTTCTAGCGTAAAATTTTTTGATTTGTATTGTTATGGAGATTATGTAGGTGAGATATGAAGTACGAAGGAAGTTGGTAAAAGATGACAGAGTGCAGAAGAAGGGTTCGGGGGAGGGGATTATAAAGAGAGAAGCGAGGAAGAGAGAAGAAAAAAGACAGAAAAAAGTGAGGAAGGGTGGGTGTTTATGCGGTCAAAGGCTGCTGCAAAAAAAAAAATTTCGGCAGAAGGACACCACGTTGGGGCATCATGGGGGAGGGAAGGACGACACGTGGCATCGTGGGGAAGGACACCAGGTGGGGCATCACGCGGGGGGGGCGCCACGTGGCAGGGGAGGGGGGCAGGGACCAACCGCGGGTTGTAGAAGCGGTTGGGCCCTGCGGATGAGGGGAGGGGACGCCACGTGGCAGAGGGAGGGGACCAACCGCGGGTTGTAGGAGCGGTTGGGCCACGTGGCAGGGGGAGGGGACGCCACGTGGCAGAGGGAGGGGACCAACCGCGGGTGGTACCAGCGGTTGGGCCACGTGGCAGGGGGAGAGGACGCCACGTGGCAGAGGGAGGGACCAACCGCGGGTTGTAGGAGCGGTTGGGCCACGTGGCAGGGGGAGGGGACACCACGTGGCAGGGGCGGGAGACCAACCGCTGGTACCACCAGCGGTTGGGCCACGTGGCAGGGGGAGGGGATGCCACGTGGCAGGGCCATCGCTAATACCGCCGGTTGGCCATGCTGGTGGGCCACGTGGCAGGGGGAGGGGACGGCACGTGGCAGGCGTGGGGGACGGCACGTGGCAGGCATATTAATGCCAACCGCTGGTTGTGCATGCGGTTGGTGTCCTTTTTCTCTCTCTCGCCATTTTCTCACCATTTCTCGTGCCATTTCTCGTGCCTTTTTTGCCATTAATGCAGTGGCCGTACACCTTTTTCGCCTTTTTGTCCCACGTGGCCCAACCGCTGGTCTTACCTGCGGTTCGGTGGAGAAATTGTTATTTCTCCACCGGTGGGTGTGGATCGGTCCCCTATATATATATATATATATATATATATATATATATATATATATATATATATCTTTTGAGTGATCCAGCCTTCTGAGATACACTTTGAGAGAGAGAGAGATTCAGAGAGAAAGAGAGAAGAAGGAAAAGGAAGGAGATTCATTCCGGTGATCGAATTTATTTTTTCCGGTAAGTTACTAACCCTTAATTTTTCCTCTAGTTATTGATTATTTTAGGGGGAGTAAAAGGGGCTGGGAATCCGCTGTATTAAATGTGTGTTTTAGCATGTATTGGGTGTGAGTTCGTGAGGGTAGCAGGAAGATTCAAGCAGGTCACCGCCATGGTGGCTGTGACCGTGTACCGTATGGTTTCAGAGAAAAAAGGGGCTAAGTTTACAAGGCAACTATGGCTGCCGAGGAGAAGGATTGGGCAATGTTTCACTTGTGAAGAGAAGTTTAGACTTGGGCATTAGTGTAAAAGCAGGCAAAACACAGTGGCTGTAGGGTGGTACAGCATGGTGAGGGGTAGAAAATGGGTTTGAGGTTGTGCATGTGAACAGTGTGCTTATGTGGGTTTACAGGGAGAGAATAAGAGAGCAGCCGAAATCCGGCGAAGAAGAATCAGTTTCCCATAAGCCTGCACAATGTCAATTACCGTTAGTTTTTGTTTAGAAAATATATGAGTGCGTCTTATGGGTATAGCTAGATTACTGCAGTGTGCATCTGTAGTGGGTGTTTAGTGCGTCTTATGGGTATAGCTAGATTACTGCAGTGTGCATCTGCAGTGTGCATCTGCCATGTGATGTTTGTGAGATGGTATGAATGGGTCTTGAAAAAAAAGGGAGAGGAAGAAGATGTGTAGTGTATGCAGTGTGTGTTTTGGGTGGGTGTCGTGTTTTGTAATTAGTTTGTGCATGTGTCTTAAAGTATAAGAGAGTGTGTGCTACGGGGTTGTAGTAGCGTGTGTAGTAATACGTGTCCTAGTGTGTGAATTATGGTGAGTACAGTGCTTGAGTTTGGAACTTTTTGTGTGTGGATCGAATCTGTGAGCACTGTGGTCTAGTGTGTGTTTACGTGTCTGGGAAATGGACAAAGGGAGAGGGCACGACACTGCTGTGAGGTAGTGTGGGTTTTTGTGTGTTTAGTGCCTAACTGTGAGGGAATTATGTGTGTAAAGTGTGTGTGAAAATGTTGGTATAGTGAGTGGCTAGGTGTATGTGTGTAGTGTGTGACTAGGTGTGTGTAAAGTTGGTATAACAAGTGGATTTTGTGTGTGAACTTATGCTGAGAAGAGGACTCTGCGCTAGGGTGTATATATGGAAGAAGATGGGTACATGGGTCTGTGCTTGTGGGTGTTATTGTGTGTGTGGGTGGTGCATAAATGAGGTGTGTGAAGTGGGTTTAAGGAAAGGAAAAGAAATGCTTTGTGTGGGCTGTGCGCATGGAAAAGGAGAAGGGAAATTGAGTAGTAGCACTACTACTCTCTGCTATTGGGTGTGCATGTGTGTGTTTACGAGGAAGGTGAGTGTAGAGTATTATTAGAATGTGTGTGTGTTTAATGGGCATGTAAAGGGAAAAAATAAGGGGGAAAGGAGGGGCTACTGTGTGTGTGAGTGTGAGTCTCTAGTCAGTGGGTAGAGAATAGAAAGGAAGAAGAAGAAAGTGGGTTTATGAAGTTGAGTGGTACACTATGCTTGCACAGTTGTACCACATGACTGTTGAATATTGTACGAGTGTCGAAAAATGACAAAACTTTACATGAATGTTCTTCGAGCAAAATTATAATTACTTTTAAAATTTTATATTTTTCTGATATCGTTTGTTATTTTAATATTTTCTGTAATTCCAGTTCTTTTAAAACTTTATTCAGGGCCTTTAAAATTCATATTAAATTATGAAAAAAAAATTAGTAATGTTTTTGTATAACAAAGATAACTTAGTTTTAGTTTCGTAAATTTTAGAATTAATTTTCTATTATTATCCATATCGCAATTGATTTAGCTAAACGGATGTTAAATTGACTTGGACACTTTTTAATTCTTGATTTTAATTTTTGCATTATCCTTGTATATTGTAAAGCTATGGTAAATTTTATGAGACTTTGATTTGAACCGGAAATATCAATAGCTATTTTTGCGTTTTTCTTGCATTTAAAGATATTATTTTAATTAAAAAATATTCAAAATTCTAGAAAATTCTTATTTTGACTTTTTATAATGTTTTAAGCTATAAAAGTTTTTTTTATAATTTAATAAGTATTTGGAGTATCGTTACGCATTAAGGAGTGTATAGAATTTTCAGTTACTTGGCCGTGTGTGAGACCCGCTTTGAGTTGCGTGATTTCGGGGTTAGAAGTATCGTTTGGGTAGTTGATACTAGGTTTATGGTGTAATAGTATAGATTGCTTCTAATAAATATATTGTCAATCTAGGTTGATTAAGAGGACTTTGATCGAGGTTGCGTAGTATTGCATAGCTTAGATCGAGGTAAGGAATTCCATCCGAACTCTACTTTTATCTTTCTAATTTTAAATGTTTTATTATGGCAGCTTTACGAATTACACTGATTCGATTTTATGATTGATATAAAAGATGTTTTGGAACAGTCCATGAAACCCTGGTTGAGACTTATAGCGATTGTTTGGAATTCCTGTTTCATTCTCATATGTTTACTGATTCTCTTATCTTAAAGTATTTTTAACTATATTTTACTTCTTCTAAATATTGACATGAGTTAATAAATATGAGAGTTATAAGGATGGTCTGTATTACTAGAGTTATAAGGATGGTCTGTTGGTTGGGTTAAACTATTACCTAAATGGACTAGTCAGTGTACATATGCATATGTAAAGCATATCGAGCACTGTCGGGGTTGCTTTGTTATAGTGTACTATTCATGTTCAATGTTTCCAGTTTTTGTTTCATTGCACCTGAAATGTCTTAAAATGATTATTAATTTAAGGGATTGAGTTGATACTCATCCCTATGTTTATATTGAATTGAAATGATGCGGTTTTCTTTGAAAACCCTTTTAAAATTATCATATGATTGTATGTAGAAAAATCGTTCGAATTGTTCTGTTTCTCCGCTTTAAAAGTTGTTATTTGGTTTAAATGTAAAAATTGTCCGAATCGTTTTTGTTGTTTAAGTATTTGATCGACCTTACTGGGCTCTCGAAAGCTCACTCTTCTTTGACTTCCTTTTCGCAAGTTATAAGCAGCATTAAGTTGTCGAATAAGGATTAGCCAAGCGAACGAAAGAAAAGGAATTAAATTTTGGTATTGATCGTTAGAACTCCTATGCGGGTAATGATTATTATTTAAACTTTTAAGACTTAGACTGATGTTTCACCAATGATAGTTTATTAAGATTATGATTAATAGTTTAGTTGCTCTGACAGTTGTGGTATTATTTTGACGAGTTTGAGGATTTTAGTGTAAGTGATTGAGTGAGTGTCTAACGTTCCGAAAAATTTCGAGATGTTACAATGCTCAACTCACTTTAAAAAATTCATGCCCGTGCCCAGCCCATGAACATTTTAGTGGGCACGAGCTGGACATGGGTTACCCACGGATTGTCCTTATTTGCATATTAGTTTTTACTTACTTCATTATAACGCATATCAATTATCATTCACGTCTACAAATTAGTCATGAGTTTTTATTTTTTAATTCTTAAGCATATTAATTACCAAAGAATTCTACTAATTATCATGATAATATAGAAGAGCATAATGAAATATCAAAATAGATTTAGTTATAAGCATGAAAACAAAGTTTTAGAAAAAAAAATAAAAGAAAAAGGGACAAGGGTTTTGAAACAATCTTATGAAGTTTAGTCTTACAATGGTAACCAAAAGAGAAAAAAAAGAAGTTTTCAAATGTCTCTAGAAGCATATAGTTCGAGGATTTTAAAGACTAAGGAAGTAAATCACATATCTTGTACATGTAAAATTTATATATGTAATTCATATGTTATATAAAAGTTTGACGGGCTGAGTTTCCGACGGGCTGACGGACTTTGAAAAACATTTGCCCATGCCCAACCAACTTTTTTTCTTGGCTTAAAATTTTTGGCCCGCATCCACCACGTTCACTATAATACTGAGCCCATGCCCATATTTCTACGGGTTGTCACGGGTTGCCCAGCTTAAGTTGCACCTCTAGTATTTGCCGTTTGACTGCGATAAGTTACACCTCAGTACAAGAAAAAATCTTTTTACCTACTGATTTTTAGCAGCGGACGATAATCCGTCACTAAAAGGTATATTTACCGACGGAATAATCCGTCGTTAAAAATCCATCGCTAAAAAATTTTAGCGTTCCGTGGGTAAATAATTTTACCAACGGTTTTTTAGTGACATATGTACTGTCGCTAAAGGGTTTTTAAAAATTTCCTATTTTTGGCCGTTTTTTATTTTGTAAAATTTTTTTATCGACAGAACATTTCTGCCACTAAAACTCCCCAAGGTAGCCATTTCTGTCAGTAAAACGCTCGTCACTAGAAGCCATGACTTAAGCAACGAACTTTTAGCGACGGAACATATCCGTCGCTAATAGTTCTGTTATAAAAGAAAAACCCCCAGTTCTCTCTCTCTCTAGTTCTCACCATCGATTTCTTCCCCCCGGCGTTCCCCTCTTCGGTGACAACCCCCCCTTCCGACTACCCCCCCCCCCCCCCGACAGCCCCCCACGACGCCGTTCCTCTGGCGACAATTTCTTCCCCCGGCGATCCCCCGGGGTGACAAACCACATTAACTCCAACACGCCTCCTCCCCCTGCGACAGCCCCATACGAAGCCCTTCATGACTACTGCTCCTGTGCAAATTAGGGCTCCACTGCCGCGCCACCACCACCTTCGCCTCTGCCACGCCGGTATGTCCATTTTACCCTAATTTTGGTTTGATGTATGTGTTTAATTGTTAATGTGTAGTTACATGTACGTATAGAAGATCAGGGGCGGACCACCCTTATGAACGGGGGGGGGGGGGGGGGCATGGCACCCCTCAAGATTTTTGGAAATCCTTTTTTAGTTTTTTAGATAATTAATAAATATATTTAAAATACATAAAAATATTTATAAAAATGTCACTATATTGTAGCATTAATTTATTAAGATTTTATTTTGTTGACTCTTTGTACCTTGTCGTAGTCTTTGTCTTTATCTTTGTCGTTGTCATTTTCTTACTCTATCCTAAATTCTAAATCTCTATATATCTTATATTACAAAAGGACAAGAATAAATTAAGGTTAATTATTTTTATTATTTTAAATTCTTATAATTGTTAACTTATACGTGATTAACGTATTCATACAATTGATAATCGCATTAGTAATATATCTATAGAGTAAGAGTTAAGTTTTATTCCATGCAAAATTAGTAATTTATTGTTGACTAACCTTACTAAGTTAAATAAATTACTATGCATAGCAAAAATATATTATTAATAGTCAAATTGAGCAATCTATTTTGTATTTAACGTATTCAATAGTGACGCTATTATAATGTGTTTTTTATTATTCATATTTTATATGAATTTGAACTTTCTTAATTTTTTTATGTTAACTATCAGTTCTTTTATTCTTTTTTGGCACTCCTCGATTAGATTTTCTGGATCCGCCCCTGCAGAAGATTATGCACTGGTTTGGGTATTCATGAAGGAATTTTACGTTGTTGATTGATTGAGAATTTTAGGTTGTTAACTAAGCATTTTAGATTGTTAGACTAAGCATTTGAGATTGTTGATTGAGATTAGTGACCTAATTGGATTGAGATATGTGACTTAATTTTATTTTTTATAATTAATTACATATCAAATTAGGTAATTAAACATTCATTTTCATTTGGGAAACACCACTATATTGGTGTTCTGCTTGCTTGGAAATTGATTAAATAGGGATTATTTACAGTCTATTCAGACTCATTTTAGTTTAAACGTCAATATGGCACATAGTGTGCATCTTTCTCAAGTAAACCAAAATTAACTAATTGCACGTCACATTAGGTAATTAAAAATTCAATATAATTGCTTACGAGTTAGGTACTGTTCAAACTTGCCACTAGAATTCTCTATGTACTTAAGCTGAAATTAAAAATTCAAATAATGCTACAAATTTTGCTACATGGTTCTAGAATAACGTTTATGAGTTGTAAAACTAATGTGACCGCCTTGACCTCGCAAGTATTTCTAAATTACTTTTTTGGCGTTTCATGTCTATTTACTTCATGCCTAGGGCTCATTCCTTTGAACGTCGCTTCAATTCAAAGTTTCGCATGCTCTAAGTACTTATGTTGTTGCTCTTGCTGTTGATTGTATTAACCTTGATTCATCCTAATTAAACCTAGTTAACCCCGATCAATTGTAATTAATCCGATTAACTGTAATTAACTCTGATTCATCCTAATTAACCATAAGTAACCCTGACTAAACCTAAATAACCCTGATTAACCTTAAGTAAAAATAATTAACTCTGATTAGCCCTAATAAGCCCCAATTAACCCTTCATTAACCCTTAACACATCCCTAGGTAACCATAGTTAACTATAATTAATCCTAATTAACCCTGAATCGCCCTAATTAAATCTAGTTAACCCCGATCAACCCTAATTAACTGTAATTAACTCTGATTCATCCTAATTAAACCTAATTAATTGTAATTAAACCTACATAACCCTGATTAACACTAAGTAACGTAATTAACCTCGATTAACCCTAATTAACCCTAACTAAACTCTAATTAAACCCTATTAATATATTCTAATTATCCTAAATACTATCTAACCCTAACTATATACTTAAACCCTAGACTCAATCGCAAGTGGGACAATATCAACTCTACGAATGAACTCAATGAATTCTAAAGTGCCTTAATCCTAATTAGCACATTAACTCTAATTAACCTTAATTAGCTCAAACTTAAGCCCTAATTAACAATAAATCAGTCTGATTAAAGCCAATTAACTTTAGTTAACCCTATTTAGATTGAATTAGCCCCTATTAGCATTAATCATATTTAGCTCAAAATAGCCCTAATTAACACCGATTAACCCTAATTTACAGTTAATTTAATCTATAATTAGCCCAATAATTGCCTCTGATTAACCTAATTAAACCCTGATTATCCTGATAAGTCGTAGACAAACCCTAATTAAACCCATTTAGGGTATTAACTGTAATATGTTCTAATTAGGCTTAACTAGCCCTAAGTAGCTCGAGTTAATCCCTGAATAACACTAATTGAGTCTAATTAAACGCAATTAACTGTAATCAACCGCAAATAGCTCGAATTGCCCCTAATTAACGCATTAACTCGGCATGTTCACCTTAATTAACTATTATCTAATTAGGTTCGGTATAAAATCATTTGGTTATAGTGAACTTGAGCAGAGAAAATCATCATTTCTAAATCCTTTAATATCTAACGATCCACCAAATTAGGATTCTCAAGTAAACCCAGTGCTTTTGGTTCGTAAGTAATGGACTCAAAAATTTCACTTAGCGCGTCATGTTGAACCATCTCATCTAAGATCTTATCTTTCGGGACTTCAGATAACACTTTTGGCTTGCAACTCTACATGTCTGCAGAATAGAAGACTTTCTGAGACAAAATGTCTTTCTCAGCCTGTCGTAGACATTTCCTGCCCTCCATTGTTCCTGAGGTAATTAGATGATATATATACAAAGTTTTCTTCTGACCAATCCTGTATGACCGACATATGGCTTGCCTTTCAACTGATGGATTGCGAACAATATCAAGCAACACAAATCTTGACGTCCCAACCGTGGTTGATTAGGGCTAATTCGAGCTAAATAGGGTTAATGCTAATGATGGCTAATTTGAGCTACATGAAGTTTGAAAGGCAAGCTATGTGGGGCATTTAACATCTAATTAATATCTAACGATCCACCAAATTGGGATTCTTAAGTAAACCTGGTGCTTTTGGTTGCTAAGTAATGGACTCAAAAATTTCACTTCGCGTGTCATGTTGAACCATCTCATCTAAGATCTTATCTTCCGAGACTTCAGATAACACTTTTGGCTCACAACTCTGCATGTTTGCAGAAAAGAAGACTTTCTAAGACAACAGATGTGTCCGTCGCTAAAAGTTATTTTTCTTGTAGTGCCTTATAAGGTAGGGCACACGACCAGTGGCTACTATTTGTAGAAGAAAATTTTTTAGTGAGAGAGAATGTGAGAAAATTCATCATCAAGGAAGGAAGAACTTGAGATTTTGCACCAAAATGTGTCTTTGAAGAGGTTTAATTAGTTATAACTACTGTCAAATCAAAAGTCATCATTGAAGAGTATAACTTTCTAGTTAAAACTTAAAACGTTGTGCGTTTAAAAGGACCAAAGCGCCAACTGTTGAAATGTGATATCCCGCATTGTATGTGGGATAGCCTTATAAGACATTACCTATGATTTTAGAAATACCTACTGGCCTAGCCTGTTTGAGGGAGGAATCGCCTTATGGTGGGGCATGGATCAGTCGTTACAAATAATATCAGAGTCATTTTTTGAAAGTTTGGGTTGGGCTATCCAGTATGGTTGCCTATGATTTGAGAAAACGGAGATAAGCTCAAGTATATCTCACATCAAAAGTATGATTGGCAGAACGAAGTGTTTAGTTGGGTATATCTCATATTAACTGGATAGGAAGATTATTGGCTATGTATGATCGAGCCCTAGCGAGGATGCAAAGGTATAAGGAGGGGGATTATGATATCCCACATCCGATGTGGGATAGTAGGAGTACAAGTTAGGTGAGGCAACCTGTAAAAATATCGGCATGGGCTTAGTTTTATAGAGTTCATGGCGGACATGGACACAAAAATTTGAGCCCATAAAATATAGGTTGGGCATCGGCAAAGCTATTCAAGAGCCTGGCCAGCCCATGAAGAATCTAGTCAGTTCAACTATTCTGAATTATATACATTTTATGTGCACAAGTTGTGCCTTTTATCTTTAGTCTTTAAAGTCCTCTAACCATATAGGTTTATAGACCTTTGAAATTTTTTTTTGGTCTCCTTTTTGTTTCTTATTATTTGATTAGACTTCCTATGATTGTTTCCAGATTCTTGTTGAGCCTGCACCCACCAAAACTTTTATAAGTTGGACGTGGACATATATTATTCGGCCTGTACATGGGTTGGGCTAGGCACAAGCTTTTGAGAGTGGGTTGGGAATGATCTGGCCCTTGGGCCGGTCCTAGCCCGTCCAAGGTGTAGCCCAATGGGATGATGAGATTACCCTTACAAGACCTTGCTTATGATCTTCGAACTACCTAATTGGCTAGCCCTTTTAAGGGAGACGTCGCCCTGTGGTGGGATTGTGGACCGGGTTGTTGCATGAAAGGTTTCCAACAATATAATGTTCGATTAGGTTATCACGTGGCTCGGCAATAATGTAAAGAAGTAGCCAAAGATGGAATAAAAGTTATCATAGAAACGGTCAAAAGATTTGGAAGGCATTATCTAATAATGAGATACCCCCAAATGAAGCACCGCTGTCGAACCCCCTATCGAAAGCCATTAAAAGGATACTTTCAGTTCGGTTGTTAAGATAGATGAATACCATATGCCGCATGCCCATTGTGCTGATTATGGATTTAAACAGTAAGTCATCACTTTGTAAGGACAATTTGAAAGAAATGGCGATAGGACCAAAAAGATTGAGGCACAAAGCTTCATGGCTTGGTAGAGGAAGTGGAAAAGCTATGCCAAAAATCTACAATGTTAAAATAAGATTGACTATACCTACGCCGTTAATATGGTACACAAGAAGTATAGAATAAGTGCTTTGTTCCATGGGCTTCATCGGATATCAAGCAAACTATAATAGTATGGCATAGAATTAATGGTTCTGAGTTCTGACCTTTCTATATAAGGTAACCTTTTGCCTCCAATAACGGCGTAGCCTAATCATTCTATCATATAAGCTATTAATAATTCGATGATTCTAAATGGTTAGGACCAATGTTCATGAACCATATAATATTTTGCTCGAAGCAAAGTTGCTCAAATGGCAATATATAGGTGCCTAGAATATATGAAGATTTTGAAGGAAGAACAAGAATATTTAATGTTCCCAGAGCATTTGTTCAGACCATATAGGACTTTAGGCCACGAGGAGCAAACACGATAGAAGAAGATAAGTGAGTCCGACAATACAAGACTCTTAGACCATGAGCATCGGATGTGATAGAAAAAGAAACAAAATGAGGCGAGTAGGCATATTATTTTTTACTAAAGGAAAGACAAGACATGGTGCACAAAGTTGACTATGTATACTGTCGTGATAATACTAGGGAAAAAAGCAGAGAGACGATCATCCACAATTAATCCTAATGCATTCAGTATAGTGGCAAGAGATGCTAGACAAAATCTAGTATAAACCCGTGTGACTGCAATCTTAAATTTCAGGATTAGATATCTGTTGTGTTGGCTTCTTAGATTAACTTAAACTAAATTATAAAGCTAGTCAAATAATACTCGCTCTATCTTATAAAAAATTGATCATGTTTTTTTTTGCATGTCCGAAGAAAATTGTTCATTTTCACATTAAGAAAGATTATGTAGGTATTTTTCATATTTACCTTCTTTATATTTTTATTCAATTTTTCTACACATTTAACTCTTCACCAACTTATTTTCTCTCTTATGACCTACTTTTTTATAATTTTTATTGAAAAAATGGAGTAAAATACCCCTGTGATTTGAGGTAGTTGCAAAAAGACCCCTCTAGTTCAAAAATTATAAAGGCCTCCCTCTAGCACTCAGTTTGTTGCAACTGTTAGAAAAGTCATCTAAATTAATGGAGCGTGCTTTTGATGCTCTTGAAAAATGCGTGTAGTAAAAAATCTATCTATATATTAAAAAGACTAAAGTACCCTCCCTCTTCCCAATTCCACCAAAACCTAACCCTAACCTTAGCTGCCACCCTCACCACAACTGTCTTAGTCTGCTACCTGCGCCACCCACAACCGGCGCCACCACAACCCTGGCCTTGTGCGCCTAGCAACCCCCAGCCTCGTCACCGTGCGCCGCCGATGTAATCCACCACCCCGTTTGCCACTTGACCCAACCACAACCGGCGCCACCCTATTTCTCATCCAACCCCGTCGCCGCTAACTTGTTCACACTATCACATCACTGCCAAACTTAATCAAACCGCGCTGTCGCCAAACTAAGGAGGTCTTCCCACAAGCGAGACCTTACCTTTATGCCGATAAAGTAAGAACATCGGGCAATGAAGGAACACTAATTTTCATGCATATGGGTTCTACCAAACTTAATCGAACCCTAATCAAACCTCCAATCTTAGATCGAACCCTAATCCTGTGCTGCAGCCACCACCAATTCGAACCCTAATCGCACAAACTCATTGTGATTTGAAACCTTAGATCTGAATTTGTGCAATTCGGGTAATGAATCAAATCAACATCTTACGCCGCCGCTAGCCCCATCAATCCCCGCTTGCATCGCCGCGAGCTCGCCGTCGATCCAAGGCAGGTGGCCTTCATGCATGTCTAGATCTAAGAATCTAATGGAGAAAGAGAGAATCAGATAGGAAAAGAGAAATGGAAAGGGCGTGCCCTTTTCATTTATTTAGAGGGGCAATTTAGACATTTTTGCCATTCTGTTACAGAAATTTTATGGTGCAACACATTTGCAATTTTATACGTGTTAATGCAATTTTTGTAACTCGATGGGTCTTTTTGCAACTATCCCAAACCACAGGAGTATTTTATACAATTTTCCCTTTTTTATTCTACTTTTCTCTACATTTAACACCTCAACAACCAAATTTCTCTTTCTTGAACTACTTATGATGTAAAATTCTTAAAATATGTGCAAAGTCAAAATAAAGAAACTTTTGTGAAATGGATGGAACATCTAATATATACTTGTATTTGGATTCTACTGAAAGTTTCTTTGCCCATCAAAGCACCAATCTTGTTTTTTGAGTTTTTTTATTTTTATTTTATGAACAAAATAATCGGTGTTGAGATGTTATTGGCTACAAAGAATTAGGTTTAAGGTAAATCTGAATTTTGTAGATGGACATCCTAAAATTTAACCTACCCATCCGAGACTCTCTCCTAAACTTTTGCAATTACTTCTCCAGCGTTGAGAACGTCGTCCTCTTCTAGACCCAAAAAGAAAGCGCTCTACTCTCCAACCTTCCCAATTCTCTCTTTTGTTATTCTTTCTGTTCTCTTTCTCCTCACTCTTTTGTCCAACATCACCATTTCTTGAGTTTGTCTTCTCTGATTAAAGACACAATAGTCAGACAGTCCAAGGCACCAAAAAAAATAAAAACAAATCAATGCCCATCTTATCTGATTCATTTCCATTTGAAAAGTTTCTTTTTCCTTGAAATCAAGATTGGTCAGGGAATTTTTTGGATTTATATAGTCAATCAATTCAACAGCAAATAGGAATTGGTATAGTGGTTTAGGCTTTGGTAGTATACCTTCATCAATTCCGGTCTTTAAGCTTTTGAGAAGGGAATCCATTGCAATTTGTGGGGGGCTTGCTTTAGCAATAGCCTTTGCCTTCAGTTTATGGGCCGAGGAAATGCTCTCTCCTACCAGTATGATGCTATCTTATTGGGTGGATTTGGTAGAGTCTAACTCACTTTCTAAGCAAGAGCGAGAAATGACTCTCTCTCCGGCATACAATCTGGCCTTTGGGAAGGAGCCTGAGATACAAGAATAATAAAACATCAAAAGAAGCAAGCCCAACCTCCACATACCGATCAAATGGCATGAATGTGGAATACGTCTTTCATGGAGCTTCTCGGATGTGTAGAGCCTTCTTCACTATTGAAATATGAAATGAGCCATGGCAGGGTCCTATGGCATGCTTTTCCTTACATAACGCGTAGAACAGAAACCAGTGAGTAGTATTCTCAGAAACACTTTAATGGAAGCAATCTAGGAGGTTGTCCCATTGGTTCTAAGCATAAATGATTTGCTTCGTGGTCTATAAAATCGTCTTCTTTCCCGCTTTCATTCCTTAATTTTTCCAATTTCTACTTACTTTCATTTGAATCTTTGGCTCCCTTTAACTTGCCTTGACTTACAAAAATCATCAACAACATCACTATTTTCAGGCTTCCAGTAGTCTCATAAAAGGCATGATATCATCGACATATTCATGTAGTGATATTTAAGTTCGTGAGATTTCCAGCATTTCTCACTTGATTTTGTTTTTGCTACGTTCTTTATCAGTGTTAGACGCTGGTATAATTCAGCATCCTACCCATCTGTGCCATTGTTGCTTTTACTCTTCAGAAAAGAAACGAACTTTAAATTGATTGAGTTTGCCATATATCAGTGTTGGAAGAAACTGAAGGAAGTACTCCAAAACTACATCAACTACGGCTACCCCATTTGACTTAATCTTCATAAAGATCTGAATTTTTGCTAAAATGTCCATGCTTTGCATAAAGAAGCGGGGGGATACTTCATCTCCAATTTGTATCAGATATGATGGGGGTCTATATAAGTTTGACTGTAATAAAATGAACTGACAACCACAACAAAAGATTATGTGTGTTTCAACTACTTTCAGAAAATCTTAAGAAAAACAATGTCGATCTTATTATGGTTTTACCATGTCATATAACTCATTTTTCACCTTATGTTGTTCATAAAGGAGCTATAACTTGAAACTAATGAAACAAATAGTGTGGCAAGATTCTTGCGAGTATATTTGTACTTTAAACTAGGTGTTCTTTTTTAGCAATGTCTACCGTCTACGTCATTAGAAATTGGGAAAAGCAAAATACAAGGATGTTCATTCAAGTAATGTAAATCTCAATAGGTATTGTAGGATGTATGAGAATGAATAGACAAAAGTAAGTTTTAATTTGAAAGCTTTTAATTACTACTTATTGTCAAACTACTTTACAGTGCTTCCTATATTGTGACAAAGTCATCACGTTTTATAAATTTTGACCGGCGAAGTTGACTTTACACATTTCTATTTTGCCATTTTACTCATTGTCTAGAAAAAATGAGAAAGCATTGCTAATGCACCTTTTAATGACCAATATATGTGAATTAAACTAGAACTGTAATGACTCATAGATTTTTGTCTCACTGTATAACAATTATAATTATAATAATCTGCTATGATGGTTAATGAATACACGTCTCACATTTTGGTATCAACTTTTTAACAAAAAGGTCAAGCATTGTTAAACCGACGCTTTCGACGAGGACGAGTTGAGTAATTCCTTTTTTTTTTTTTTAACAATTGGATTTTTCTTTTTTCATAGCTATGCTATCCCGTGCATAATATGGGATTTTAATTAGTATAAAAAATAGCAATACAATCACTCTTAAACAGACATTATTATCGTAATCCCTCTTTTGTAAACAATCATGTAATTTTAAATCATCCCGTCATTTTAGCCAAATTTAGAACCATCAAAACACATAAGCCCCGTTTGACATAATTTTTTTTTCCAATTTTGTAAGCTGAAAAAAATAAACGCGTTTGACTACCAGTTTTTTTTCTTCAGTTTAAAAAATCAGTTTTTAAATTAAGACTGTTTTTGAAAACTCCAAAAATAAGTTTCGATTTTTATTTTGAGACCACACCACCCTCCCATCGTCGGCAGCCACCGCCGGAGACCACTATCTGCGGGAGACAGCCACCAACCACCGCCAGCCGCCGGCCACCACCACCGTCGGCTACCGCCACGCCCCACTATCGCCACCGCAAACTATCACCAAAGAAAAAACTCAAAATAAAAATTAGGTAATTAAAAAAAATTCAAAATTAAAACTAAGGCCCCGTTTGACACTCTTTTTTTCCTTCTTTTTTTTTTCAGTTTTAAAAACTGAAAAAAAGGAGCGTTTGGTAACCATTTTTTTTTCAATTTAAAAAATCAGTTTTTAAACTGCAGAGTAAAAAAAAAACTCCAAAAACTGGTTTTTTTTTCTTTTCACTTTTGGTTTTTTTTTTTCGACCACCACCACCACCCTCCCACCGCCGGCAGCCACCTCAGGCGACCACTGCCGGAGACTGCCGGCCGCCGGCGACCACCGCCGGAGACTGCCGACAACCACCTCCGGCCGCCGGCGACCACCGGCAGCCACCTCCGGCCGCCGGCAGCCACCGCCGGAGACTGTCGGCAGCCATCTCCGGCCGCCGGCGACCACCGCCGGAGACTGCCGGCAGCCACCTCCGGCCGCTGGCGACCACCGCCGGAGACGGCCGGTAGCTACCTCCGGCCGCCGGCCACCACCGCCGGTGACTGCCGGCAGCCACCTCCGGCCGCCGGTGACTACCGCCGGAGACTGTCGGCAGTTACCTCCGGCCGCCGGCCACCACTGCCGGTGACTGCCGGCAGCCACCTCCGGCCGTCGGCCACCACCACCACCACCGTCGAACACCGCTACGCCCCACCACCGCCACCGCAAACCACAAAAAAAAAAGTCAAAATAAAAAGAGTTACCAAACACCAAAAAAAAAAACCTAAAAAAAAAAGGGGTTATCAAATACCCACTTGTTTTTATAAAAAAAAAAAATTAAGCTGCTCTTTAAAAAACTGCTCTTTAAAAACTGAAAACCAAAATTTTTTTTTGTCAAACGAAGCCTAAGGCCCCGTTTGACAAAATTTTTTTCCCTTTTTTTTTTTTCAATTTTAAAAACTGAAAAAAAAGAGCGTTTGGTAACCATTTTTTTTTCAATTTAAAAAACCAGTTTTTAAACTGCAGAGTAAAAAAAAAAACTCCAAAAACTGGTTTTTTTTTTTCACTTTTGGTTTTTTTTTTCCGACCACCACCACCACCCTCCCACCGCCGGCAGCCACCTCAGGCGACCACCGCCGGAGACTGCCGGCCGCCGGCAGCCACCTCCGGCCGCCGGCGACCACCGCCGGAGACTGCCGACAATCACCGCCAGCGACCACCGGCAGCCATCTCCGGCCGCCGGCGACCACCGCCGGAGACTGCCGGCAGCCACCTCCGGCTGCCGGCGACCACCGCCGGAGACGGCCGCAGCTACCTCCGGCCGCCGGCCACCACCGCCGGTGACTGCCGGCAGCCACCTCAGGCCGCCACCACCGCCGGAGACTGCCGGCAGCTACCTCCGGCCGCCGGCCACCACCGCCGGTGACTGCCGGCAGCCACCTCCGGCCGTCGGCCACCACCACCACCACCGTCGACCACCGCTACGCCCCACCACCGCCACCGCAAACCACCAAAAAAAAAAGTCAAAATAAAAAGGGTTACCAAACACAAAAAAAAAAAATCTAAAAAAAAAAGGGGTTATCAAACACCCACTTGTTTTTATAAAAAAAAAAAATTAAGCTGCTCTTTAAAAACTGAAAACCAAAAATTTTTTTTTGTCAAACGAAGCCTAAATTATCAAACATTCATTTATTTTTATAAAAAAAATAGTAAACTGATTTTGATTTTTTTAGAAATAAAAAACTAAAGCCGAAAGTATTGTAACGGAGTCATAACGCAGGTGTTTTTGTAATTTTACTAGGAGGAGTAATTATTAGTGTGCGGCACCGATATCAAGGGCCTCGGGAGTAGCAAAATCCAGAAGTCACCCTCTTGGACCATTTTTCAATCTCCTCTCTCTCTCCCCCCACATTCACACAGACGCACCCAATGAAGTAGAAGCAGTGGAAGGGCAGAAAAATGGAGTTCGAGGTACGAGTAGTGGCGGGCATGGAGAGCTGCTTCGTGTCCCTCCCGCTCCTCCTCATCCAGACCCTGGAGTCCACCCGCTCAGCTCCTCTCCCCCCGTTCCTCGCCCTCGAGCTCCGCCCGCGCGGCAGCGATCGCCTCTGGCACGTCGCGTGGACCGGCTCCGCCTCCGCTTCCCCCGCCATCGAGGTACTTCACAATCTCTGTGTGTGTGTGTGTACATGTGTTTTTGTGTGCAAATATGCTAATGAGTTCTTTGTATTCGTGAGCTGGTGGTTATGAATTTGCATAATTTGGTGCTGTCATGCTTTTACAGGATTTGGTTAGCTCTAGTCATTTTTTTATACTCCTTTATGATTTTTGCGTACTTTTAGGATATGATTGGAACACATAAACATTGAATTGAAAATGTCGTTAGGGATCAGATAAGTATTGTTAATTTCAAGCTTTTTCTGCAATTGGCTAGCCCAGTTTACATGTTTAATACTCCCGTCTCATTAGTTTTTTTACCCTTCTACTTTTTGTGTATTTTTAGATTAGACTTCAAATTATAAACACATTGAATTGAGATCAGAAGGTAGTTAGGCACCAAATATGTTTTGACAAGTCAAAGTAGGACCAGAAGAATGAGTAAAGTCTGTGTTTGCTCATTACTACCTCCATTCCCTGATTTTCCCCTTTGACCTTTTCCAAATTCCTAGGATGGATTTAATACATTTTAAACAGCGAATAAAACTCAAATAGCAATTGTAGAATATAGTAGTATCGTTCCCCTAAGTCAGCCAGTGAAGTCAACATTTACGTGCACTTGAGGACCTTGCAGAAGGTCAAATGGGTAAAGTCCAATGTAACGGTGGAGTATATCACTTCCTAAGAATTTTCAAAAAAGTCGAAGGGGGCAAGAATTGTAAAGCAGATGATAGTGCAATCTGAGTTTGGAAAAAAAGTGATTTCTTTGGGGCAGTTTGTGCTAATTGCAGTTGGGGCCTGTATAGGCTCCTTTCTCAATTTCTTTCTTCTTTTTACATAATTATGGACAAGAAAGTGGTTTTTTCTTTTGTTGTAATTGATGGTATGTTGAATTACCCTCTCTATTTCTTTGGAATTTCTCTTTTTGACTTCTTGCAAATTCCAAGGATAGATCTGGCACATGTAAGCGTTGACTTACCCATTATTTTTACCCTAGCTTGACTTGCCAAAATATATTTATTCTATGATTGCTATTTGAGTTCAATTCAGTATTAACATCTATAGCAGGAACTCGCTAAGTGAAAGGGTAGAATCAAATGAAATGTAGGTACTAACTCGTAAAACCAAGATTACCTTTGTAGCTACCATAATATGTTGACGTGTCACTTATCATGGGCAACATAGCTTTTAATTGTGAGATTCACAACGCTGTCTGATCATTTCTTTCTTCTTCTTTTTGATTTGTTTTTAGTAGATTGCTCAACAATTTGCCAAATGCATTCAACTATCAGATCATACTACTGTTCACATACGAGCTATTTCTAATCTGCCGAAAGCTACTCTAGTGACAATTGAACCTGACACTGAGGATGACTGGGAAGTTTTGGAGCTTAATTCGGAACTTGCAGAGGCGGCTTTCTTGAAGCAGGTGCTTAATTAACGCCCAGAAAATCTACGTTTCTCTCTTTAATGACTAGTGCCTTACCTGTTATACGAGGAAGGGGACAGGGACCAATATCGTTATGTATTTGTTTCCAAAGTTAAGGAGGATTATGCCATAAAGCCTGTCATATGTGCACAATCTTCATTGTTGTTACCTTTGATTATGAAGAGAAGTTGTGGGCTAGCTAACTTGCTCTAAGTAGTGCAGAATAGTAGCTATGGTGGTTATCTTATAATTTAGTGAAACGCTCCTGAACTAGAATAGGACTTATCTCCTTTATCCACCTTTCATCCATCTAAGGGAGCTTTTGTTCATGTTAAATAGTATCCTGAGACTCTGATTTTTATGGGAAATATAAAAGTTCTTTGAAGCTTTTGCAAGTAATTATAACTTGTATATGGGTTGGTGCATAATGCTTTAATTTAACTTTCTTGTTGTACATGACCTTTGTTAGTTATGCTTTGTAGCGTGACAGTAGTGGTCCAAAACATCGGCAATATGGTTCTGGAGTCCGAATCCCAACCTATGATCTCCAGAAACAGAGGTATTATAAGGACTGTCAACGTTGAGAACACGATTTTTAAGGAATCACAGTTAATGCAATTCAAACATATAACCTTCAAACCTTCCTTCCAGAACTGTTCAGGCAAGCACAAAGTATTAATGAAGCACATCAAATACAATGCTTTCTTTTCCAAGGGTAAAGGAAAATCTCATACATCGTGGGGTAGATAAAAATAGAGACCATGACACTAAAAATCTCTGAAGCACGGACACCTCTCCTAGGTGGAGGTTTGGTGTCCTGAACGAACGGACACCCCGACACCCTCCGGACACCGCCCGACACGTGTCGGACACCGCCAATCGGTGTCGGAATTTTTATTTTATTTTATTTTCTTTTCCCACACCGTGTCGGACACTTAGTTGAGGAGTGTCGGACACGGTGTGGAGCAGTGTCGGACAGTTTTCAGGGGTCGTCTTCTTCTTTCTCACCTCACGAGTGCTCTAATCTGTCGGCCGTCTTCTTCTATCGTCGCCGGTGTTGCCGATCTGTCGCCGTTGTTGCCGGAGCCAACAGATCTGAAGGTTGCCGGTGTTGCCGGATACCAAAGTCGACAGATCTGTCCACCGTCGCCGCCTTCGCCGCTGTCGCCGCCATCTTAGCCGTCGCCGGAGGTCCTCCACTGCCGTCACAGGTCTGCTTCTTCTCTGTCTCATCAGTCTTCTCCTTTCTCTTTGTCTCGTCAATTTCGTCTTTCCCTTTGTTTTTTCCTTTTTTCTCCCTCTGTCTGTCTTGATACTACCGAAAGACCGCCCCTCTTTTTTACTTAGTTTTTTTGTCTAGTACCAAATAAATGTTTTAAGTATGACTTGTATTTATTTGAATTCCTTATTTTAGTAGTATTTCATTATTGTTTATTATTTTAGGTTGTAAAATATATTTTGTATTTATTATATATATATAATAAAAATATATTAAAAAATAGTGGTGTCCTGCGGTGTCCAAAATCTGATTTTTTGAAAATTGCGGTGTCCGGTGTCCCCGTCGGTGTCGGTGTCTGACACCGTGTCCGTGCTACCTAGCTAAAAATGGAAAATAGGGAGTAGTGTTACCGCTGTGATATTGGTCTCTTTTTTACTTGCACAATGATTAGGTTTTCTGTACAAGTTAGTGACAAAGGTGTGTACTCCATTTCTCATTGCCGCACTTCCGCGTCAATAGTAAATCTGTTGTGGTGGTCCGTTTTTTTCTCATAATAACAGCCTCAAAGTCCATGAAGCTTTAATTTCCCCCCCCGCCCCCCCCGGGTGGTGATATATGGCAGGTGACATTATCTTCTCATTGATCGTCTATAGATATATGTTCTGGCTGCCCTTTCTGAATTGCGCAACCCAATACTGATATTTATGTTTTATCAAGTTGCCTTTTTTTGGAATACCTCTGTAAAGCTTTTTGTGATCTCTTTATTGTTGCTGTGCATTTGAGGGAGGTTTCATCTTTTACCCTTAGCTGTTAAAAGGAATGGAAAGTTTTATGCTCCATTTGAACAATACTGTGGAACCAAATATTTCACAGTGAAATACACTTGCTTTGATGCAGATTGGAATTGTCCATGGATCTATGAGATTTCCTTTGTGGTTGCATGGGCAAACAGTCATTACGTTCCTTGTTGTCTCAACCTTTCCGGAAAATTCAATAGGTATGATGAATCTGCTGTTTCTTGTTCTTTTCCATTGGCTGGTGCTGTATAATTCTTCTAAATTATCTGGAACTTTGATTGCTAGATTTTCCTGTTTCTTACCCTGTAACGCTGTAACTAAAACATATTGCTATGCAATTACTTTTCTCATTTTCTGTATAGACATGAATGATTATCCACTGTTTTTCTGATTTATTAGACCTATTAATAATTGAGCGGTTGTCCTCTTTAAAACTCGTTAGCAGAGGTCAATGTGCCTGCTGATTCAGTTACTGCTGGGGCCTGGGCAGACAGGCAAGGCTTTTAAACATCAGCTACTCATGTTGTGTTTCTGGGCATGTAAAAACGTTGGTACATTATAGTCCAGCAAACCCCAAGTAAATGGAAGTCACCAGTAAGGTATTCTTCCCAACCATGTACTAGCCACAATATGCAGCCGAGAAGAACAGAAATCTGAAGGAGCATTAGCAAATAGAGAAAAATAGAAGTGCTGTCAGCTTAATTCGGACAGCAACAAGAACCCAAGTAATAAAACGAAGGGCATCCATCCATGTACCATAGCTGTATGCCAATGCTTTTGCTACACTGTTTGGCAGAGATGTAGAAGACGCCTATTCTTTATAGGAGAATCAAGTAAAATGGAGGGAAAAGACAACTCCAAAGATCGGAACTGGTGGACTGACAAGTTGGATAAGCCCATAAGGTGACTGAAGCGTCATGTTTGTTGTTCACTTCCGCTTTATCCGAAACTCAGAACAACTACTACTACCCGATTGAACTTACAGGTAGGGAAGATGCAGTATCTTAGGATTAGTCCTAAATCCAGAGTTTGAGAAGCACGACATGTTTTGTAGAGAATGTCACATCGCAGTAGGGAACATGTGGCTGAATTCGAAATAGGCAATAGCACTTTATCCTTGTAGAGTGAGATTTAAAGACAATTTATGGACAGCACCAGTACAGCCAAGGAGGAAACAAATACCATCAGGAGCTGACAAAGAAAAAGTACCATCAGGAGCATCAGGAGAGTGTGAAGCACATTAAAACGAGCAAGATTTAATAAATGGTGATTTATCAGTTCGGCACGCATGTGTTGTGTAGTATATAACCTGGAAACTTTGAACGATGCTTTGGAATCTGGAAAAAAATTGAAAACCAGAAGAACGGAGAGCTATTTCTTAGCATACCACTTTACATAGAACCAGGAAAAAAGAAGCACATTGATTTTCATTACAAACTTTGACATAAACGTACAAATGACAGAGAGGACCTCATAAAGGTCTTTTATTAAATGTAATTATGTTATTTTTGATTACTCATTCACTAACTGATATGACTGTGTGCAGTAAGGATGACAATTTGAATGATCTTACACATCTGGGCAAGAGGGCCCTCTCATCGAACCGAGATGGAAATGACACACTATGGTGTTCCCCATATTACAGTAATCACATTGAACATAACTGAGCTAGGAAATGAGCAGACTTCTTTAGCTTACTAATGAACATTTCAAGCACACGTTTACAGATTTCACAATAAACGGAAAAATTTCACCACCCACAACCAAGTCACTATATCATAATGAATCAGCTTGCTCTTCTTTTCTTTTTCTTATTATTTTTTACTTCATTAGATCCATGTAAGTAGTGTCTTTGCTCTGTGTCAAACATATTAAATATAAGGACATTCAGGATTCTTGGAAATGTATGTTGTTTTGTATGAAGTTGCATTTATACAATAAACTCAATAAAGGAATATATTCATCTTAGATATGTCTGAAATGTGAAGTTGTTTGCAGTACAACTTGTGCCAGGAACTGAAGTTGCAGTTGCCCCAAAGAGACCGAAACAGAAGTTTGAATCTTTCAAAGACTCCTCCAATCGATCTGCGGAAAAAGAGCATCATAATGTGAAGGCATTGCTGCGTACCCAAGATCTACACAGTAGATTTGTTCACAAGAGTGAGGTCAATGGCATTGAGATGGGGGTGGTGCTTACTTCTGCTGTATTTGTTCATCCTGAAACAGCTAAAAATTATTCATTCACGTCTCTTCAGTGCGTAATAATAGAGCCTAAATTGGCACCAAAGAATAATCATGGAATAGAGAGCCCGAAAATAAGAAGCAATACAACTACTAAAGAAGTTAGCAGTGGAATTCTTGAAGGGCAGGATACTCGTCATGCTCTTGTTCACCTTCTAATATCTGAATCAGTGGCTAAAGGACATGTCATGCTTTCTCAGTCGCTTCGTGTTTACTTGAGAGCAGGCCTACATTCTTGTAAGTTTTTTCTAGAAAACTTAGTACCTTCACTCTGTGACCTGCAGCGGGCACCTATTTTTATACTTCTAACCTTGATACAGAAAATACATAGTCGAAGGGTGCTTAAGATTGGCATCTTGAGTCCCTACTTATCAATATAAGTGGATAAATAGTCTGTACTAGATACTACCTGCTGTTTGATGGTTTGCCTGTTTCCTTTGTTTATGTCACTATTTTTTTGGTAGTTGTATATGTTCCTGATGTCTTTCAATCTTTTATGCCAGACAATACAAAAGATGTGTAAAAACATCACATGTAATATAAATTTGTAGCTGACTCATTCCTTGGAAGTCTTCTCTCATTTTCTTGATTGTCTAGATGTATACATAAGGGTATAGTCTTCAGTGAATGGTAATTGCGCTTGATCTGTAACGGGAAAAAGAAAGCCTAATGGAACCTGCTCCAACGAAATTTTGTTTAGAGACCTAATACTGGATTCCAGTTTAGCTCTTGTAGCATCTTTTTTTACGTGGTTGTGTGTTTTGAATCTCTACGATATCTAGTCTTTTAAGTATGTGTTAATCGTTTATAAAGTCTATCTTGAGAAAACTGAAATTTTGTTAGGGAATGTAGAAGCTAAGTGAAAACTCGTTAGGATATAGCACCAATTTTCTCGTTGACAATGAAAGTTCACCTTTTTTGGGCTGGTCTAATTGAAATTTGGTGTTGTTGTCTCAGTGTTGACAATATACTTCCATTACCATGAGGAAACAGCCTATTATGGAATTAAACCGGCAGACTTAGTCATTCGGAGAGACAAGGCATCTATGAAGCACGAACACGGGTGCAGCTGCCGATACGACACAGGTGTAGATACGGGGATACGGCACTTTGAAAATTTTAGGATACGGGTGCGGCGTGGATACGGCAAATTTTATAAATATATATTTTTAATTATGTACACTTAGTATTGAATTTCTAAACAATTTTATCTTAAGAATCATACTATAAGTGTTAGATGTACGTAAAAAAAGTATTAATACTTAAACCAAAGTAGTGAATGTTTAAGTTTAATGGGCTGCTTTGTAAACTTTGAAGTTTTCAATCAAATCAGTGAGAGTTTGTTAAATTTAATGGGTTGCTTTATAAATATTGGAATTTTATGGCTGAACACAATAAAGTTTGTATATGTGGTATTACTTTTATTTCTTGAAGTACTAGGGCTGGTTTCATCACAATATTCTTCAGAAATTTCCCTCGATTATTCTATTCCTGACTACTACTCATAGTTAGTGAAAATTTTCCAAATATTGGATAGTTTCTATTTTAATAGAAAGAGAGTTCTTTCGTCTCAAAATCTGAATAATATTCATATTAATTACTTATACTTAAAGCGGTTCTTTCAGGCATTTATTGAAAAGAGATACTTGTTCTGAATTTCACCAATTGATATATCTAAAAACAATATTTTTTGATTTCTCCAGCACATTGATAACGTTGACATCACAGCGGATTCCCTCTTCTTCTTCTTCACCCACATCGCCGCACGCTATCGTCGCACGTCGCCTCTGGTCTCCGATGAGTACTTCTTCCTTCTCCTTCTCCTCCTCCTCCTCCGCCTCCGCCTCCTTTTGCTTCTTCTTCTCTCTAGTGTCGTCCCTCTTCTCAGATTCCTTGCCCGTGGTCCCAAAAGGTGGTCACTAGAGTGGCTAGCGTTCGCCAGTGGCCACCGATCTCTACCCTTTTCACAGTCTGATATGCACCCGAGCCGACCCGGTATTTAAGACATTAAAAAAATAAATAAATAATTACCCGACACATACCCATGCCGCACCTGGTTCTGGTGCTTCACCCAAAGTGCCGCGTCTGTGCTTCGTAGCAAGGCTTAATTTTCTTTAACCTGAATATTTTGAAAGCCTGAGAGAAATTGTCCCATTTAAGCCTCATGGCTGTCCTCATCCTACGTATCGGCTGTTATTTGGTATTGGAAGAAAAAAAAATCCAAAAGAAGGTGATATGACTAGGTTCATCCTTCATAGTTATACCAAAAGGACTGTAGGGAGACAGTGCTCTTGGGGGTGTGGTGGATTCTGGTGGGGAAAGAGAAACACCTAAATGGTTTTATAACCACCATTTGTGTCTGATCCTAGTGTGAAAAACCATCATTCCGTTGATCGCGATGCCATTTTCTCCCTCCAAGTCTTTTTGATGACAATCCATTTATGTAAATATACATATTTTGTTGTTAACATCTCTAAATAAGAACCACCACCTGCAGTCGCATCACCGGTAACAACCGCCGACCTCCTCCTGTTGAAGACAACAGCCTGCACTGCCTGCAGTTGCCACCACCGCCTCTGCCTCCGCCTCCATTGACAACAACTGCCACTGACCTCTGCCGTTGTCGTCAGTCGCTTACAATGCAAGCAGTCTCTTACAATCTATGAAGCACGGGTGCGGCACTTTAGGTGAACCACCAGCACCGAGTGTGAGTCGGGTGCATGTCCATTATTTTTGATTTTTTTTTTAAATGTCTTAAATGCCGGGTGTGTAAGGATGCAACTTGGGTCGGGCAACCCGTGAAGAACCCGTTGAAATATTGGCGTGGACTTAGTATTCTAGTAACCGTGGTGGACACAGGCACAAATCTTTGAGCCTGTAAATAACATGGGCTGGGCATGGAAAAAGGTTTTTCAAAGCCGGTCTAGCCCGTGGGAAATCCAGCCCGTCAAACTTTCAAATAATATATGAATTATATATATAAAAATTTTATGTGTAAAAGGTATGTGATATTTTTTCTTTACTCTTTGAAATTCCCTAACCATATGCATTTAGAGAACTTACAAGAATTCTTTTCTTCTCCCTTATTCCTTATTACAAGACTAGACTTCGTAAAATTATTTCGGAACACTTGTCTTTTTCTTGTTCTTTTATTTTCTCTTGTAACTTTGTTTTTATGTCTATAAATAAATTCATTTTGAGACTTCACTATACTCTTCTTTATTATCATGATTAATTAGTATACTTCAATGGTAAATGATATGCTTAAAAATTAAATAAAGAAAACCTCATGCCTAATTAGTAGAATCTGATGATAGGAAATAATCTGATGATAGGAAATGCTTTTAGACTTAAGTAAACAAAAACTAATATGAAACCATGGACAACCCGAGGGCAGCCCATGTCCAGCCTGTGCTCACTAAAGCTTTCATGGGCTGAGCGTGGATAGATATTATTCGGCCCGTAGATGGGCTGGATTCGACACGGGCATGAGTTTTTTATGGTGGGCTGGAGATGGTCTGACCTTTGGGCGGCCCCGTCCAGCCCGCCCAAAGTTGCAGCCCTACCGGTGCGGCTCGGGTGCTTATTGGTTATGCGGAAAGGGCGGATTGGTGACCACCAGTGACCACTGACAACTCTAGTGACTATCTTTTGCTACCATCAACAAGGAATTTGAGAGGAGGGAGGAGACTACAGAGAAGAAGTAGCAACAGAAGGAGAAGGAGAAGGAAGAAGTACTCACCGGAGACCCAAGGCGTGTGGCGATGTGGGGTGCAATTGATTCTTGAGAAGAAGAGGAATCCTGCTGTTATCGATGTCGATGTGGCTGGAGACAGATTTGTTATTTTTTCGTTAACCCTCTTATTAATTTATTACTTAACTGGCGTAGTACTTCAAAGAAATAAAGGTACTACCATATACAAACTTTATTGTGTTCAGGGATACAATTTTTATATTTACGAAACGACCCATTAAACTTAACAAACTCTCACTAGTTTGATTGAAAACTTCAAAATTTACGAAGCAACCTATTAAACTTAAACATTCAGTACTTCGGTTGGAATATTAATATTTTTTTACATGTATCTAATACTTATGTTGTGATTCTTAAGATTCAAATTGCTTAGAAATTCAATACTAAGAATATTTATAAAATTCGCCGAATCCTCGCTGCACCTGTATCCTAAAATTTTAAAAAATGCCATATCCCCGTATCGACATCCGTGTCCGTGCTTCATAGCCTACAATGCAGTCCGCCGCCTCCACCGCCCTCTATTACCAGTAGCTGCCACCGACCTTCACCGCCTTCGCCGGTTGCTTACACCGTCAGTTGCCTCCTCCATTGCTAGCCGACACATCCACGGTTGGCAGTCGCCTAAAAAGGCCGCGGCCTTCACCCCCGGTAGTTGCCTCCACTAACCGGTAGTCTCTGCCATTTGCTGCTAGCCCCTAGCCCCTTGCTGCCACTTGCCGCCACTGGTTGCCATCACCGGCCACCACCACTTTCTTTTTTGTTTCAAATGAGAAAAGATTTAAGTTTTTTTAATCAGCTTATTCAGACCCAAATATAGCAACCCAACTCAACCTGACCCATTCAATTCAATTTTTTATTAGGTTAAAGTGGGTTGGGTTTAAAAGCACATGGATTTTCTTAGGTTGGGTAGAATCTCAACCGAACCCACCGAAGTTGCACCCTTAAATTGAATTGGGGACCGCTTTGATTGTCGTTGCGTACTCTCCATTTTTAGTAACACCCTTTAATAGCATTTTTTTCTTTACGTTTTAGAGACTATATAAAAGAGTATATAAGTGGTAAAGTCGAGTGTGATTATTAGTTTCGTTTGAGTGTATTCCTCATTAAATTGAGGCAGTCGGTTAACATTGTACGTAGATAGCAATAATGTTGCACTATCTACCAAAAAGGGGATAAAGAAGAGCAAAAAGGTGCCTGTGAAGTATCTCTCAGGCGAAATGAAGAAGACAAGGAGGGTATTAATGGGCAAGGTGTTCCAATTTTCGACCTAAGCACGTATGGCATTATCGAATAATTGGGTAGACATGCCAAATTATTTACTACTCCAAGGCGGTAGGTGTCGTAAGATATTCCTCCCTTTCTCTTTAGGTAAGGTGCACCCAACTAGTTCCGATGGGTCGAGAGTGCTGAGACTGCCATCTCCTTAAACTACAGCTACTTGGACCCCTAGATGCGCCCGCATGGCACCCACGTCAGTAGTGCGATGGTGCTATGCTCTACATCTTGGAACACGTTACATCACTTTGGATCCCTTTACACTACCCCTGTAATGACCAAATGAAAACCTCCTTGAGATCCCTAGATGTGCCCGCATGGCACCCACGCCTGTATTGCGATGGTGCTATCTTTGTACATCTTGGAACACATTAGATTACTTTGAATCTCTTTTATGACAATTGACGAAAATGCTCCAAATTATGGTTCAAGTAACTCGTGGAATGCAAGTGTTTTCCAGAAATAGCATAAATTCATATTTTGGCACACAAATGTATTTGATTCTCCCAGTTCCCAGTCTCCATTGGGGGTTCTGTAGAATGCAGATGTTCAAGTTCTGATTCCACTTTAATTTTCTTCACTCTCTTAATTGGATGGTATTGCTGCTAATGTGTCACATAGAGCTGCCGTTCTTTTGCTGTAGATTTTTCCTTCTCGTTATAATATGACAATGTCCTTTCAACTTTTTTTTTTGCTTTTTTGTTGGTTCTTTTTCTTCTGAACTTTTGATAAAATGTAACATTTCAGTTGAAATCCTCTTATGCTCCCAGGGATATACGTGAAGAGTTGCCATATTAGCTTGAAGAAAGACGTTCCTGTGTTTTCACTTTCTCCTTGCCAATTCAAGATGTTTAGGAAGACTGAGGCTCTTGAGAACAATGGGTTAGAACCTCTTGAGAGTCAAAAGAGTCGCAAGAATAAAAACATGCTTCTTAAGACCGACTCGGATGGTCATATGGCCTTAACTGATTGGTCAACCCATGAGAGATTTGTTACTGCTGTTTCTGATCAATCTTATGGTAATGAGAATGAAGAAGCTGGTATGAAGACAAACAACGGAAAGGGAGTTTCAAATCTTGTATGTACATGGTATCTGGGTCAACTTAATGCCATTCGAACTGCAGGAGTGGATGTCAATTCATTGGTTTTAGGAACTAAAACATTGATTCACTTTAAAATGAAAGGTTACAATTGCGGGAAACATGAAAAGCTGCAGGCATCTCTGGAATTACGAAATAGAGGTGGAGAACCATCAACTGACATCCTATATATTCTGTCTACACCTGAGGAACCTCTGCATGGTGAAAAAGCTGATGCATATGAGCTTCCAATTGACGGAAATTTGAAGAATGCTAACCCAAGAAGCTTAAACTTGCTGCTCGAGAAGCTGCAAATGGGTGAAGGTGTATCCTTCCGTACTGTCAAAGAGAGAATCTCTGCTAAAATATCAAATACTTCGATTTCTTCCTTAAGCTGGATGGGTTCAGCTGCATATGATGTAATTGACAGTAGGTATTTCTCATCTAAATTCTTATTCTCTTAATGCATTCATTTGCCCAGCAATTGTCATTACGTTTTAATTATATTGACCATTTTATTTTCTGGGTAAATGCTTCTCTTTTTTTTTTGGGTTGTCACTCGTTGAGCTCGATTTATATCATGTTTATAAGCCCATTTCACATCCGTAATCGTGTGAAAAGAGGGCCTGGCTCTAAGTTGTTAGGTGTTGCATTTGAAGAATCTATTCTCAAATTTTCAAGATGCCCCATAACACTACTAAAAAGTAGTGTAGCTCTTGGTGATGGTCCTCCTATATGTTTGTCAACTATCTTTTCTAGAACTTGGATGTGACTGCTTTACATTATTCTGCATGTTAATAGCAGTAGTAGAATCAGCCATTAGACCCTGATCCCTGGCAAAAGCCTTGGATTTCCTTGACGTACATTACTTTCTTACCTGCAGGGTTGAAAGTACTACTATCTCCTGATTCTGGAATGTTGTTTACTAATTATAATCTTCCTTTTCCCGGGCATGTTCTAATTTATGGACCTCCGGTGAGTTTTTATCAACACCTTCCATTATTGTTATTAGTAGTGCAATAATTGATGTTGAAAGAAGCTCCTTGTCACTTAAGTCCCCTTTTAATCTTTATCTGACCACAGGAAACTTGAGATAGTCAGACCCCTCTAATTTGCGATCCCTAAGTTCACTTTCTGGTACTCTCTAATTAGGGCCCTTACCTTAAGGTGCTAATACTTCTCGGCCAGAGTAAGACTTGTGCTCTTGAGATTTCGAGTAGTACATCTACCATGAACAGTCAGTTAAGCAATTTAACAAAGAAGGAAAGTAGTATATCGTGTGGCATGAGAATCTCTAGGACAATGTACTCGGAAACTGCAAAATTGTGATTTGACCGTGAACTCATACTATGCAACGACTCAAAAGTTCCGCTTACTTTTAGCCTTATTATCCCAATTTAGTAAGAAATGAAGTAGTATCTCAAAAGTTTCATTTACTTCGGAACCGCAAGATGGTGATTTGACTGTGAACCCATACATCACCACTGTTGGAGCTTTTGACTACACTCAGTGTTCAGGCCATATCCTGCGAGGTGCATAACTCTTAGAAGCACCTAATTAGGAACTGGCTTGCAGATGCTTATTCTTCTGACATGTTTCCGTCTCATCATGCTTATTATTAAACTTATATGGTTCTGAAGGAACCTATCTAGAAAAATATAAATTCAATCAATTCGTCAGATTCAATTATATACTGAAAGACTAATTTTTGAATGATTGCTGATAAGTTGCTAGTAGGTTTTGGAATAACCTGTTTAGCGGAGGACTCTTTACTGCTTGGTTGTCACTGCTTTGACGATGTTATTTGGAGTCACAGTATGTAAACATAGATATAAATTGTATTTGCACCAACTTCTGCTAGTTTTTCTGGGTCAAGTTTAGTCATAGTCATGATTGTTTATACCGATATTGGGATTGTTTGAATTAGCTGATACTGCTGCCTTATCTATACTATTTATAAAAGTAACACTCTTTTTGGTGTAACACCCGTAACACACTTTATGGTGTTACACAGCTTCCTATCTAAAATGGTGACGTGTGGCATCAAAAATTTAAAAAATAGAAATAGAAAGGAGAAAAAGTAGATATATAGAAGTGATTATTTTTAACGGCAGTTGAGTCTCCTAAAATTTTTTCCTTCGTAATCCCACAATTTACTATACTGTCATTCTACGTTAAAGCCTTTAGAGTACATCACAATTTCTCAAAACAGGAGAATACTTATTTGCATTTTCTCTATTTATTTTGCTTTGTTGTTTCTTTGAATAAACATAGTTTGCGATCAATCTTCGTAGATAATTTGGTAAAACAAGATTTAGGATTGCATAGTTCATACAAAGACTGCAATTATTATTACTAAGAGAAAAGGATAACAAAATCACATATCTACAGGAACAATTATAATTTACCTATTTGATCCACACGCATCGCGTGTGCCTCACAGCTTGTCTATATAATGTTATGTTCCCAGTTTTACTTTGTTATATTTTTGTCCCAGGGTTCTGGGAAAACATTGTTAGCGTCAGCTGTTGCAAAATCTGTTCAAGAACATGAAGACATCTTGGCGCACATGTATGGATTTTTTGACGCGTGCAGCTTTTGACTCATTCTCTAGTTTGTGTTAAAAGTATCTTCCTTGATTATTCTTTATCCCCTCCCTTGATATTTTCTTTATCATATCAAGTTCTGATAGTGAAATCTGTAAACATTAATTTATCGTGCTTTTCTTGTGACAGAGTTTTTGTATGTTGCTCTAAACTTGCTTTAGAGAAGTCTACAACTATTCGTCAAGCACTTTCTGGCCATATATCTGAAGCATTGGATCATGCGCCCTCTGTTGTCATCTTTGATGATCTTGACAGCATTGTAGCTTCTTCCTCTGATCCAGAAGGATCTCAACCTTCATCTTCTCTTATGGCGCTTACGGAGTTTTTTACAGATATAATGGATGAATATGAGGTAATAGTTACGATATATTTGTTCGTTGTTTGTTTTAAAGCAGAAGGAGGACATAAGCTGGCGCCCTAATGTGTATAATGAAAATGTGTAATTGAGCTTATTCCGCTATTTACTGGTGACCGTATTAATGTAACGATTCATAGTTCTTGAAGATGAATAAAATTATTTAGCTACATAAAATATTTTGCTAGCTTTACGGTTGCCCCTTGTGCTCCCTTTTTCATTAATGTGGATTGTAATGGAGCTCATGCTGTGTTGGTCCCTCCATTTAACCCTAAATATACAACATAACTGTGTCATATTATATGCATGCATGCACTAAAAAGCACAGAGGTGGACAACTGTTATAACCGTATAGCATATGTTGAAAGGTATGAAAAAGACGGTATTTGTCTTTATTAGAGAGACCCTCTTAATCAACTGCTCTTCTCACTCATCCAATGTTTCATCCCCCAAATCCAAGTTGAGCAAGTGCAGTAAGAAGTTGGTAGGAGCTCCATAACACTATGTGTTAGATTTCATAGCGTTCTTCACATAGTTTTCTTTCCTGTTATTAACCTTGTTTTATATATGCTAGGTTTGACAAATTCTTGGGCTGAAGGCAAACATGGTGTTTGAAGAAATCATAAGAAGGGGAATGAGTGAAGCCTATGTAAGTTAGTGAGTAAGGAGTAAAGTCAGGCTTAGTTAATGAGAATAAATAACCGCACAAGCTGTACATAACGAAAGGAGTTTTACGAGCAAGAAAAAATATAATGGAGATGAAAGAAGGGAGCTAGAAACTCTTGACAATCACAATGAATCTTCTCACTCTTCTTTTACACATGTCATTAGTTGAGAAAATATAACTAAACAGGTATGTTAAGCATGATATCATTGTTGGGCTCATGCTGCTAGAGCTTAATGTCACGGACCGAACTTTCTCGCTACGTCGAACCGTGCGGCACTTAGCTAGTGAGCCCCTTGCTCGTGCTAAGTCAGCCTTCCACTCGGGCTGGGCGATGCTAGAAGCAAAAGAACCAAGAGAAGAACACAAGAGAGAGTTTGGGAGAATGTATGCTTGTATTGCTTGATTACAAGAATACTTGAGTGCTTTGGCCAAGTGAGGTCTTGGCTATTTATACTAGTCCACCTCTCGACGGACGGTGGAGATACATTCGATCCTACGGATCATATTCTGCTTCTAGAATTCTCTAGCTATTTACATGGTTCTCTACCATTCTAGAATATTCTTGATCTATCTCTTATGTACAAGAAGAGTATAGAATATTCTGGAGACTTTGCCCAGTCATCGCCTCATAAGCGTCCTCGTAAGCGTCCAGTAGGCGCCTGCGTGGCGTTACTTCTAAAGTTAGCCTCCATATCAAAAATTGCGGGACATTAAGCTTTTAGAGCAGATGGTAAGCTAACATCTAGGTAGCACGGACACGGTGTCGGACACCGACACGGGACACCGCAATTTTCAAAAAATCAGATTTTGGACATCGCAGGACACCGCTATGTTTTAATATATATATATATATATATATTTAATAAATATCAAATATATTCCACAATTTAAAATAACAAACAATAATGAAAAACTATCAAAACAAAGAATTTAAATACAAGTCATAATTTATTTGGTCAATTTTTATTTAGTCCAATGTACTGGAATTGCAACGACAAAGGGAGAAAAGAAAAAAAAAGAAAAGAAAGAAATGAGAGGATAAAGGGTGAAAAGAAAAAAGGAAAGGAAAGAAATGAGAGGACAAAAGGGGGAAAAGAAAAAAAGAACAGGAAAGAAACGAGAGCCTTTCCCAGATGAGGATAAGAGAAGAAGGAGACCTGTGGCTCAGCGACGGTGGCGGAGGACCTCCGGCGACGACAGCAAGACTCTGGCGACAGCGGTAGCAGCTGGCTTCTCTTCCTTCGGCGACTGTAGCCGTCAGATCCGTTGGCTTCGGATCTTTGTCGACTGAGCTCCGGCAACACCGGCGACACTGGCGACAACCTTGATGTGGTTGGCAGACAGCAGCCGTGAGGTGAGAGAGAAGAAGATGGTAATAGTTCCAAAAATTCCAAAGTAGCCCCAAACGGTCCGACACTGCACATTCCCGTGTCCAACACTCCTCGACAAAGTGTCCGACACGGTGTCGGAAAAAAAATAAAAAATTCTGACACCGATTGGCGGTGTCCGACACGTGTCGGGCGGTTTCTGGAGGGTGTCGGGGTGTCCGTCTGTTGAGGACACCATACCTCCACCTAGGAGAGGTGTCTGTGCTTCCTAGGCTAACATGGTATCAGAGTTCCTGGTTGTGTAAGGTCTTGGGTTTGATTCTTGCCACTTGCATTTGGCCTCATTTGTATATTTTTCATGTATGTGCACTTGGCGGTGGTGCGCCTCGATTTATCTCTGGTTTGTTTCTCTCCATGTGCAATTGGGGCTTGCACTTGAGGGAAAGTGTTAAGCCTGGTAACTTTAGCGGGCACATTGTCTAACGGCTTGGTGTCTACTTACATGGTAACTTGATGATATAGCAAATGTTTCTCCAAGTGACATAGCTTGGAAGTTGTAATATCTCTTTCATTTAACATGGGAAATTCGACGGCAAAAATCATATCCCATTTAGGAACTGCAGAAAATAGTCTTTCTATTTGTAAGGAGATAAAAGCTGTAGAAAGGCTTAAAAAATTACATTACCAATAGATTCTCCTGCTTTATGAAAATAAGGAGTGTGGTGCTTTTAACCATGTAACAATAAAAATAGTAGGGGAGAACTGAAAGAAAGAGTGCACGTGCACACAAATGCATTTGAATATATCTTTTTACTGAAGTGTCTAAAGAAACTAACAATATTTTTGATAATGGTTGGTATCCTTTTCAGCTGATATAATTTCAAGATAGATCACTTATCTAGAAAGTGTTGTTCAAAATGTGTTAACTTCAGTAACAGGGCCATCATGTTCATTTCCTTTTTTTGTTATGACAAGTATATTCTTGTAACAGGAGAAGCGAAGGAGCTCATGTGGAATAGGCCCCATTGCATGTGTAGCTTCTGCTCAGTCCCTCACTAATCTACCACAAACATTGAGCTCTTCTGGTTAGTTGCGCTGCTTGTGAATGAAGTCCATTAAATACCTGATAGCATATATATAGAAGATAGCACCCTAGATTTATTTATCCTTTTGGCTTTTGGTTTGTATACATAACACGTATGATCTTCACTTAATCTAGGGAGGTTCGACTTTCATGTCCAACTCCCTGCTCCAGCTGCCGCTGAACGTGGGGCTTTATTAAGGCATGAAATTCAGAAGCGCCGTTTACACTGTTCTGATGACATCTTGTTAGATGTAGCTTCCAAGTGTGACGGCTATGATGCATATGACCTGGTATGTGGTTTTCTCTGATGTGCAACTGTAAAAGTTTACTTCATCCTTTGTCCTTGTGTGAGTTTTATGCAACTTTCTGTTATTTGTTCTATGTCGATAAGCCATGTCTATCAGCAGCATGATTGAGTCCTTGCCTATGCTTAACTTAGAAACTTGGAGATTTTATACCTATTATTTTTCTTCCAGATGTGAGTATTCTTTGTGAAAAAGCTTACAGATTATAATGTAGTTAGTGGCTCCTTTATGAGTAAACCAGGTATTTTTGTTTTCTTCGTAAAGAATCACGTTTAGCGAGACAGTGTATGAACTTCTTTTTGAGATCTCGATAAGAGAAAATGCTGTTTGAAATAGAACTTTTTAATGAGTTGGGGTATTCATGGATAGAGAGCAAGAAAATTTTAAGGCATAAGCATATATTTGCCTTAGTGTAGGGTTAGGGGTTGTCGGTGAGTAAGGAACAAGTTGACTCTTAAGGTTACGCGTGCTACTTTATTTGCTTGTACATGTGACAAGAGACCGACAACGAATATTGAGGCCTAGATTATTCTGTATTATTTTTTTTTGAGGAGATAGTGTGTTCAATTCTGGGAGTGATTTTTAAATTTCAAAGACTCGGCCCTCTTCAACATTTTATAAGAGAGATCAACGTTCTGAATGCTGTGGATTTGATTTGACATTTTTTTACTTTTTAGAAGTTCTACGCTGTATTTTTTAAGGACAGCTATCAAAGACTCCCTAAGCTACAAACATTTTGTCAGCATCGTTCTTAAACTATCATAGTAGCCAAATTCATCCCTAAACTATCATAAGTGCGTCCACCAAGTCCTCCGTAGTTTGGGGATTAGAAACCTAAGTTAGATAATTGTAGTGTTTAATTGGCAATTCTCATTTCTGAAGCCCTTCCCTTTCGTTCACCTCCGCCATCATTCGCATCGTCAAGTAGCCATCACCACCTTCGACCACCACAAGACCCCGCACTACCCAGCCACAACGACCACCACATAGCCCCACTGAACAACCGTCCCTCCCCCAGCCACTGTGACCACCATAAGACCCCTCCTCCCCAGCCGCCGTGATCACCATAAAAGCCCACTGTATTGCCGCCACACCACCCAGCCACCCCGGCCGCCATAAGATCCCACACCAGCCAGCCACAACGACCACCACATGACCCCGCCCAACCGCCATTCCATCACCCAGCCACCATGACCACCATAAGACCCCACCCAACCTCCGCTGCACCACCCAGCCACCGCGACCGCCACAAGACCCCACACCCTCTACCCACAACCACCACCACATGACCTACCCCAATAGCATCCACCACGCAGCCACTGTGACCACCATAAGACCCCCCCAGCCACTGTGACCACTATGAGACCCCACCTAACCGCTGCCGCACCACCCAGCCGCTGCAATGACTCCACACCACCCAGCCACAGCACCCACCAGCCACCACATGACGCCGCCCTACTGCCATCCCACCACCCAGTCCCGGTGATCACCATAAGAACCCACCCAGCCATCTCGACCACCATAAGACGTCACCCAACCGCCGCCACATCACTGAACCATCGCGACCACCGCAAAACCCCACTTGACCACTGTCATATCACTTAGTCACCGCGACGACCACAAGCCCTCACCCAACCACCGCCGCATGCACAACCATCGCGACCACCACATGAGCTCCCACCTCTGTGAAATTCGCCACAAACCGAAACACCAACCAAATCTGGTTTATTCAAACAATTTAAACTTATTTGTATTTTTTCTGGGCATAAACCATCAAATTAAGCTTTAGTTAGTGGGAATGAGCGCTGATTGGCAGTGGCGGATAAATTTGCGACTGGTGGCTGGAAAGGAAGGGAGGACAAGAGAAGGAGAAGTTTAGATTTGTGGGCTAGAAAGTGACCTGACCGTTTTGCCCCTCATTTTTGGGCTCCTAAGGGTGGTTTTCTATCCCTGACTGACAGGAGCAGTTGGTGGACGTACTTATGATATTCTAGGGACGAATTTCGCTAAAATATCATGCATGCAGGATCTTTCATTGTGTTACTTTTTTGTGCTTTATATATCCTTGTTTATCGATCAAATTTTTTTGCTGGATGAACTTGCCATAAGATATGCTGTAACAACGTCCACAGCCCCACCACAGGGCATTGCCTCCCTCAAAAGGGCTAGCCAAGTAGGTACTTATGAGTTCATAGGCAGGGTATTATAAGGCCAATCACAAACTATCCCATAACTGATGTGGGATATTATACATGCACATATCCATGATGAACTTTATATTAGCTTATGGCCGCAATTAATATATTTGCATTTGACATTAATATAAGCTGTTATCGCTATTCCAGGAAATTATGGTTGATAGGTCCGTTCTTGCTGCCATCGGTCGCTTTGTGTCTTGCAATTTGGCTTTTGGAGAACAGGAAAACCCTAGTTTAGTTAGGGATGATTTTTGGCAAGCAATGCACGAGTTCCTTCCAGTTGCGATGCGTGACGTTACTAAAGCTGCTTCTGAAGGTGGACGTAGCGGTTGGGAGGATGTCGGTGGCCTTGTTGACATCCGGAATGCTATCACAGAGGTATCCTGTCAACTCTGACATTTTGTTCAATTTTGAGATCATACACACTCGAAAACGCTTAGAGACATTTCAGCTGTTTATATATCCTTGTAAATCAGGAACAACGCCATTTGTATCTTTTGCAGCACCTTAGTGGAGTTAAATTTTGTCTTTTGTCTTTTCTCTAGTTGTTATTGCAACTATATGATTTAACTGTACAATTCAGAATCATGCGGTGTCGAACTTAGATGCTTGAGTGCTAATGTCCCACTCTAATCAAATCAGTGCAACCTATGGACTTCATTTATCTAAGTGTGTCGATCGCGAATAAGTGGGGACTTGCTTGTTGATGTGCAGATGAAAGTAACTTGTGTTGGGTCTTTACTTTCATGTTTGCATGTATATTTGCAAAACCAGCTGCATACATGAATGTCCTTCTCATCAAGTTTATGATCATTGATGGCCTTAGCTGATGAAGTGGTATTTCCATAGACCCTTCCTCCTAGATGATACTTGTGGTAGTCTCTCATTTCTCCTTCGGAGGGTTGCTTCTATCCAGCATTATTTCCTCACATCTGTGATAGGGTCACTCTTGGAATGTCACGTGTTTCATTTGAAGGCGCCAGAGTGAAACTAGTGGAGGATAACACACTGTTGTTCTTTCTTAGTCGGTTGGTTCTGATAGTCTTATGGATCCATTTTTCAAATGGACCTAGGATACACGTTTAGGAAGGTCAAAGGCACCATACACTACACTTTAGACAAAAGGTGGTCATGGCACGCCACGTTCATACTAGTCAGCAATAACCATGTTCCCAATTTGACCAGGTGCAAGAGTAAGAACTCTTGGTGAGACAAAGTTTGCTGCTTCCAATGAATGTGGGCTGAACTTACCTATTGCATTATTAGATGCTGTGTTGGTCTATACAAACTACTAGAACGACATACTATGATAGCTACTAATTTGTGTTCAGATGCATGCAATGTTCTACTACATATATTCTGGTTGTCATATTTTGTATTTTTCTCTCAGATGATTGAATTACCTTCAAAGTTTCCAAATATCTTTGCACAAGCTCCTTTAAGAATGCGGTCAAATGTTCTCTTATATGGCCCACCTGGCTGTGGCAAAACACACATTGTAGGTGCCGCTGCTGCTGCCTGTTCGCTAAGATTTATCTCAGTCAAAGGGCCTGAGCTGCTGAACAAATACATTGGCGCTTCTGAGCAAGCTGTAAGCATATAAATTTTGCTCCTTATTATCTTAAGTTGTCCTTGATTTATTCCTTTTTTTAAAGGTATTGAACTCATTGTTGAGGCTTTTGTAGTCTTGATGTCTTACTTTGGCTCTGCTCTTCAGAACCGTGGAGCTGAAGAAACATTTTAACCATTTTACTTGTTTGAAATTGGTATCTTTGTTCCTTATACTTGTTTGTGCTCCACAGTAATAACTTTTACTTTCTCCAGCCCACAACATGCTCTTACCTATCATTTTTTTGGGATGTAATAGTAGAAGTGATAACTTCCAAATTTTTAGCTATGACCATTCACATTCTTCCTTATTACCTGTGTGGTGATTTAAAGGCCCTATGCCAAGACCTACGTTCTCTCTCTCTTCCTCTCTCTTTCAAGAAAAATCGGGACTCTATCTCACCAGATCTTCCAAACCTGCTTGAACAACGGCGGTGATTCATAGTGTTGCATAAGGGATGGTGAATTTGGCTGATGGTTGGCAAAAATGCTGTCGGTTGCAACAATGGTGGTGTTGTTGTGAGGCGCGTTGATTTGAGTTTGCGATGCTGTTGTGGCAGGGCTGCTGGAGATGATGGCTGACTGATGATGATGCAACGGCTTGAATAATGTTTCTGAGTCATGAACCGGTCACCGCCTAGGCATCCAGGCAGAGGCTAGGTAGGCTATGGGTTGAGACTATGCGGATGAATAGATGGAAAATTTGGTGGGCTAGGCATTGAGGTGTATACCTAGGCAGTGGTTAGAAGTCCAATGAAATCAGCCTTCGGAACGCCAGCAAACTTCAAGACCCCTTATCAACGAACACAAGAACATATTCCCTCTAACTAACATTGTTAGACGTTATTATGTGCACCATTATACCCAAAATATACCCAAAATACCCTTTTGGTTCTTTGAAATCGAAATTTTCTTCACAAGAACTTGCAACTTTTTCATATGGCTTGATCTTCTGTTTATATCTAAACTTTTCGAAGTTGATTTTTTGGCTGGATGTAAAAACTGAAAGCGGTGGTGCGTGAACTCTATTTCTGGTTCTATTATTTGGTTTGTTCAGTACCACGCCACTGTGTACATCGGCTATAAGTTCATTGTGCAAAAGATTCACCTTCTCTAGATGTGTCACTCTAAGCTGCACCCCCTCTCCATTAGCTTAAGCTTTGGGGGCAAATGATGGCTTAACATGGTATCAAAGCTTTGCTTTGGCAAGGTTTTGGGTTCAAAGTTTTCTCTCTTGCATTTGGTCCTCCTTTATGTTGGTGCAATTTGCACTCGATATCTTGTGCACTTACTGGTGCGATACTTCGATTTGTTTCTTGTTGATTCATCTACCGACGTGCAATAGAGAGCTTGTGAGTACGGGGGAGGGTTAAGCTTGACAAATACCTTACAGTTTTAGAGCCCATTGTCACGGACCGAACTTTCTCGCTACGTCGAACCATGCGGCACTTAGCTAGTGAGCCCCTTGCTCGTGCTAAGTCAGCCTTTCACTCAAGCTGGGCGATGCTAGAGCTTCAAAAGAACAAAGAAGAACACAAGAGAGAGTTTTGGAGAATGGATGCTTGTATTGCTTGAGTACAAGAATACTTGTGTGCTTTGGCCAAGTGAGGCCTTGGCTATTTATACTAGTCCACCTCTCGACGGACGGTGGAGATACATTCGATCCTACGGATCATATTCCGCTTCTAGAATTCTTTAGCTATTTACAAGGTTCTCTACCATTCTAGAATATTCTCTAGATCTATCTCTTATGTACAAGAAGAGTATAGAACATTCTGGAGACCTTGCCTATTCATCGCCTCGTAAGCGTCCTCGTAAGCGTCCATTAGGCGCCTGCGTGGCGTTTCTTCTAAAGTTAGCCTCCATATAAAAAATTGCGGGACATTCTCCCCCACCTAATCTCGCGACGCCCTCGTCGCAACTTCCTCGCGTATCGGTCTACGATGTCTTGGAACTGCCAAAGATCATTTGCTGATTCCCATGTAGCTTCTCTTTCTGGCAATCCCTTCCACTTCACCAAGTAGTGCCGCGTTGGTGGAACTCCTCGTCTTCGTTCGAGCCTGTCGCTAAGCACGTACTCGGCCTCCTTGTCATAGGACTTCACCACTGCTATTGGTGCCCTATGACTCTCTCCAAGGCTTGGGTCTTCCTTATCGTCATAATGATGCTTTAGTAAACTGACATGGAAGACTGGGTGAATCTTCAACTTTGGCGGCAACTCCAACCGATAGGATACTTTCCTAACTTTTGCCACGATGGGAAAGGGTCCTTCGTATTTAGCCCTTTGTGTACTTTCCTGAAGGACTTAAACTGTTGCGGAAGCAGCTTTAACATCACCATGTCCCCAAGATTGTACTCTTTTGGCCGCCGCCTCTTGTCCGCCCACTTCTTCATCTTGCTCCGGCTTTGTCAAGGTAAGAGCGTCCCACGTCCGCTTGCTCGTTCCATGACCTTGCCACTTGCGCCGCCAATGGGCTTCTCCCCTTGTAGTCACCCGCTAATGTAAGGGGAGTGAGCGGTTGTTGCCCTATGGCAATCTCAAAAGGACTTTGGTTCGTGGCCTCGCTCCTCATCAAATTGTACGAAAACTGAGCCACGTCCAAAAGTCTCGCCCAATCTGTCTGGTTGGCACTAACAAAGTGCCGCAAGTAACACTCAAGTAGAGCATTCACCCGTTCCGTCTGTCCATCAGTTTGAGGGTGAAAGCTCGTTGAGAAGTGCAGCTCCGTGCCAAGGAGTTTGAACAACTCCGTCCAAAACTTCCCCGTAAACCTTGGGTCTCAGTCGCTCACTATAACCTTCGGTAGCCCCCAATACTTCACCACGTTCTTCAAAAATAACCGAGCTGCTTCTGCTGTGCAGTCGGCTGGGGATGCTACAAATGTTGCGTACTTGGAAAACCGGTCCACAATAACCATAATCGAGCCACATCCCTCTTATTTTGGCAAGCATGTAATGAAGTCCATGCTTACACTCTCCTACGGATGTGCGGGGATAGGCAAAGGCTCGAGTAATCCCGCTGGCAATTGGTTTTCCACCTTGTCTTGTTGGCACACAAGACAAGTCTTCACGTACGCCTCCACTTCGTCCTTCATTTGGGGCCAGTTGTATGACGCCTCCACCAAGGCGTATGTCCGTCGTTGCCCCGGATGACCTGCCCATGGAGTGTCATGACACTCTCGAATGATCTTCCTCAAGTTGTTCCACTTGGGAACATACACCCGTTGGCCCTTCGTGTAGAGAAGGCCGTCTTCCACCCAAAATCTTTGGGTTTGCCCATTCTCCGCAAGCTTGAGGAGTTGTCTGGCTAAGGGATCATGCTCCATTCCCTCCTTGATTTCCTCTAGGATGTCTCCCTTTGCCTTTGACATAGCCGCCAATTCCGCCTTTCGACTTAAGGCATCCGCTACCAAGTTGGCCTTGCCCGGCTTGTACTCCATCGCGTAGTCGAACTCGGCCAAGAAATCTTGCCACCTAGCTTGCTTCGGACTCAACTTCCTTTGAGATTGGAAGTAGCTAGTAGCTATATTGTAGGTCTTGATCAAGAACCGACTCCCCAACAGGTAGTGCCTCCACGTGCGTAGGCAAGGAACCACTGCGGTCATCTCTTTCTCTTGCACCGTGTACCTCCACTCGGTGTCATTTAACTTGCGGCTCTCGAACGCTATTGGATGCCCCTCTTGCATCAATAGTCCTCTAATTACAAAGTCGGATGCATCCGTTTGTAGCTCGAACACCTTCGTGTGATCCGGAAGAGCTAGAACTGGCTCTTGCATCACTGCCTCCTTCAACCCCTCAAAGGCAGTTTGGCACCTCTTGGACCATTCCCATGCTTTTCCCTTCTTGAGTAGGTCCGTCAATGGGGCTGCCTTTGCTGAGTAGCCCTTGATAAACCGCCGATAATAATTAGCTAGGCCAAGAAATGACCGTAGCTCGGAGACCTTTGTGGGCGCCTCCTACTCCTTGATCGCCTTCACCTTCTCTTTATCCATCCGAAGCGTTCCGCCCTTGATGATGTGACCAAGGAAGTGCACCTCTTCCTTGGCGAACGAGCACTCCTCCCGCTTGACATAAAGCTCGTTCTCTCGCAACACCTCGAACACTGTCTTGAGATGCCCCACGTGCTCCTCCAATGTGTTGCTATACACCACAATGTCGTCGAGATAGACCACCACGAACCGATCAAGGTAAGGATGGAATATCTTGTTCATCAGTGTGCAAAACGTGGCTGGGGCGTTGGTCAAGCCGAACGGCATGACCAAGAACTCGAATGCTCCGTATCTCGTCACACATGTGGTCTTCGGCTCATCTCCTTCGGCTATGCGAACTTGATAATACCCCGACCGAAGATCCAATTTGGTGAAGAACTTAGCCCTTCCAAGTTGGTCGAAAAGATCCGTGATCAATGGAATTGGATACTTGTTCTTCACTGTCACCTTGTTAAGAGCCCGATAGTCTATGCACATCCGCAACGAACCATCGTGCTTCTTTGGAAATAGTACCGGCGCTCCATAGGGTGCTTTAGAAGGTTGGATATACCCCGCCTCCCTTAGCTCGGTCAGTTGTCTCCGCAAATCTTCCAACTTTGGCGGTGCCATTCTATAGGGTGCCATTGATGGTGGCTTGGCCCCCAGCTCAAGCTCGATTTGATGATCCACCTCCCTCCTAGGTGGAAGCCGCTTCGGCAGCTCGGGCGGCATCACGTCCTTGTTCCCTGCAAGGACTTCCTCGATCTCTCTCGGTAGTGGTTCGGTTGAGTCCCCCACATGGTCTTCCATCTTTAGGGCCGCCAAGTAGGTTGCCTCTCCTTTCTTGACTCCCTTCACGATTTGCATTGCCGACAGCTGCATGGAGGCTAGAGTCTTGGCGCTAGACGTCCCCGCCGACATAGGCACCACATACGACGCTCCTTTCTCCATGATATGCACCGCATTGCTGTAAGGCGACACCAAGGCATTCACTTGTCACAAGAAATCAAGGCCTATCACGATCTTGAAGTCATCCATCGGGGCCACCGAGAAATCCACTAAGCCCCTCCACGAACCAAGGCACATCTCCACTTGTCGTGCCGCACCTTGCAGAGGCTTTGCGTTGGTGTTGACGGACTTTAGCCATCCTCCGCCGCCAACCACTTTGAGGCCTAGCCGTTTGGCCTCTTCCATTGTGATGAAGTTGTGGGTTACCCCCGTATCAACCATCACTTGCGTGGGCTTCCCGTTCAACTTAGCCTCCACATAGAGCAACCCCTTGCCCGTAGAAGCTTGGCCCTCTCCTGTCGGAACCTTCGCCATGGCTTTGGCATGAAGAGCATTGAGGATTTGGAGTGAGCCCATGTGCACAGCTCCATTATCGGGCTCCTCGTCCTCCTCGACCAAGGCATTTAACTTGCCTTGTCGTGGGCAATCCCTTGCCCAATGCGGCCCTCCGCAGAAGAAGCATTCGTCCTTGGGTTTGCTTTTGGCTCGCCTTTCCTCTAGCTTGCCATGGCCCTCGGACTTGCTGGTGCCGGCTTGATTATTCCCCTTGTTCCACGCCTTGGGTTTGTCTCCCCCACCTTTGGCGTGGTTACCCTTTGAAGCCACTTGTGCATTCCTCCCCTTCGAGGAGTCCCCCACTCTTGCATACTCCATTAACGACTCCGCCACCGCTATGGCCTCGTCAATGTCCTTCACGCCTCGGCGTTGAAGTTCTTGCTTAGCCTAATTTTGGAGGCCGTCAATGAAGTTGAAGAGGAGGTCTTCTTCCATCATGTTGGGAATGTGGAGCATGAGAGTAGTGAACTCCTTCACGTAATCATGGATACTACTCTTATGCTTCAACTCCCTCAATTTCTTCCTCGCTTCATAGGTAACGTTCTCGGGGTAGAACTGCCTCTTGATCTCCTTCTTGAACACATCCCAAGTGTCTATGGTGCACAAGCCTTTCTCTATCATTGTGCTTCCTACGCCACCATAGAGTAGTCGTGTCGGTGAGATAGTGGGTATTAGTCCTTACCTTAGCCTTTTCATCCGTAATGCTAGCACCTTCAAAGTAGCGCTCCATATGCCATATGAAGTTGTCTAGCTCCTTCGCATCCCGCTTGCCGCCAAATTCCTTTGGCTTTGGCGCGTCCACCCTTGGACTATGAGTGACAACGGCTCCACCCGCAATGGCCCTCTTGCACATGGCCGTTTCTTGCCTCGTCTCCTCCATGCCAACTTTAACCACATCGAGTTGTTCTTGGAGATTCGCGAACAACTCCATGAATCGAGTGCGCAATTCATCTTGACCCATCACGGCCTTCTTGAGCGACTCGAGCTCCTCCAACACATGATCCTCCAAGGTTTGGAGGTTTTGCTCGACATAGCCCAAGCAGTCTTTTACATCGCCCATGGTTTCCTCCAAGACACACGTTCGTTCATCCAAGGAAACGATTGTGTCTCTTGACTTGCTTTGGCCACGACCACCCTTCTTCCCACCGATGGGTGGTAGTGTATCTCGCCCACGTTCCACAACGACATTCTCCTTGGCAACTCCGGATGCTCCCACACTAGAATCCTTGCCTGCCATTGTTGCTCCTTGCTTGGCACGACCCCTCGTAACCAAGCTCTGATACCACCTGTCACGGACCGAACTTTCTCGCTACGTCGAACCGTGCGGCACTTAGCTAGTGAGCCCCTTGCTCGTGCTAAGTCAGCCTTTCACTCGGGCTGGGCGATGCTAGAGCTTCAAAAGAACAAAGAAGAACACAAGAGAGAGTTTGGGAGAATGTATGCTTGTATTGCTTGAGTACAAGAATACTTGTGTGCTTTGGCCAAGTGAGGCCTTGGCTATTTATACTAGTCCACCTCTCGACGGACGGTGGAGATACATTCGATCCTACGGATCATATTCCGCTTCTAGAATTCTCTAGCTATTTACAAGGTTCTCTACCATTCTAGAATATTCTCTAGATCTATCTCTTATGTACAAGAAGAGTATAGAACATTCTGGAGACCTTGCCCATTCATCGCCTCGTAAGCGTCCATTAGGCGCCTGCGTGGCGTTTCTTCTAAAGTTAGCCTCCATATCAAAAATTGCGGGACACCATGGTAACTTAATGGACTTCGTTGGAGTACGACGTTAGAAGATAAATTGGAAAAGAATGCTATCAAAACCCTGTAGGGCTTGACCTGGGTTAAGATGGGTTTTTTATCTTTTTCTAGGTGTGCTTGCTTGGACTAGGCTTATTTCCTTAATGTTAAAGTAGTCATGATCTGTATTTTGTGAATTTTTCCCTGCATCTGTTAATGAAAGAGGCTACTTCAAAATAATATGACAACCTGCACAGTATTGAATCTTCTCTTGTTACAGGTACGAGATATATTCTCAAAAGCAGCTGCTGCGGCACCATGCCTTCTTTTTTTTGATGAATTTGACTCAATTGCACCAAAGAGAGGTCATGACAATACTGGCGTTACTGATCGAGTTGTTAATCAGGTTACTTATTCAGATCTCCCATCTGTTTTTTTTTTCTGCCATTCTTATTTCATAACACCTGTGTTGCCTCATTGTTTCCAGTTTCTGACAGAATTAGACGGTGTGGAAGTCTTGACGGGTGTATTTGTTTTTGCTGCCTCCAGGTTAGATCATGCTTAAACGCTTCCCTTTTGCATGCTATCTTTTGGGAAAATGGAATCTTTTGTGAATATATTATACTGATGCGTATATGGAATCCTTGGGTCAACAACTGTTTAGATGGCAGATGTTCATTCCACAGAGTTGAAGAACGTAAAAGATATCCGAATCTGTATACAAGGTTGTGAGTTTATGGTTAGTTATAGTACAAACAACAGCAACACTTCTGTACATAGCGATACTTGTCAAGGCTTGAAAGCTCATGAGACTTAAGTTTGCGCTTTTCAGTCAAGGGCAAGGCTCAGGGACTGAGGCCTGCAATCTTTGGCCCACACCTCTGGGCCCTGAGGCCACATTTTCACATCCCAAGGGGGAAGATAAATTCCCTCACTGTGAAGAAGAGTGGTTAGTTAATTTTTCCGTGCCACGCAATCAATGTAATAACATATTTAATCAATCACAACCTTAAGAAGCCATATACCCTCGTAGTGCGCTCAAGTGGTATCCAAGCTCATCAACCCGTTTTAGGAGTTGAAATATCTCCACCTTTTCTGCAATACTGTTGTATACCATGTAGTTGGCAACAAAGGGTAATAATGACTTTGTGAGACACTGAGACTCATAGTGATGCTTATATGTTGGGTCTAGGTTTGGCCGCTACTCTTCTCCTCCCTCCCAATTAATTGAAGAAACCTTTGGATTTTCAATTTGGAGTGACTGTCAAAACGAAAGATCTATAGCTTGTCGGAGAAGCTGCTGACATCAGTGTAGCATGCAGCTTTGGTCTCTTAGATTAAACATCATATGGTCCCAATTCGCATACTCCATGATGTATAACCTTGGTAAGGTCAATCGTTATATGGGGTTTTTCAACATGCATATTTTGAAGTATACTTGAATCTTTTCTTCAGCTGCCTCTGAAATTGCTGCTAACTTCAATATATTACTTGAGACGAACATCTAACTAGAAAAATAGGTGGGAAGAAAAAACAACGATTACACGTGCAAGTTGATTTAAATTGTATGTACCGCCAAAGAGGATTGTCTAGTTTATAACAGGAGTACACTTCATTGTGCTGCGCTTCCGAGCAGGATGAGATCATGACTTTTACATCTTCATTGAATACAAGAAATGGAGTTTTTCCTCCTGGTTTAAGAAATTCTGTTCTTGGATTGAAGTTGATATATTGCATTTTTCCAACAGTCGACCAGATTTACTTGACACTGCACTGTTGCGGCCTGGTAGGCTCGATCGCCTTCTGTTTTGCGATTTCCCGTCACAGTACGAGAGGTTGGATATTCTGACAGTGCTTTCTAAAAAGGTTAGCATCTTTGGTTATGCAATTTTTTATTTTTTCCTACCGTGGATATTTAACATATCGGCTTGCATTATTTATTTAAATGAGGTGTAACTTGATTATGATCTTGTGGAAAGAAAACATTTCAATTGTTAAGGATCTTAGCATACTTTCTTTGTTGTTGCTGCATCGCTGCTAATTTCTTTGGTTGACGGGATTATTGCAGTTACCATTGGTCAGTGACACTGATTTGGACGTTATAGCTCGTATGACTGAAGGATTTAGCGGAGCTGACCTCCAAGCCCTTCTGTCAGATGCACAGCTTGCTGCAGTTCACGACTTTCTGAGTAGTCAAGACAATGAACAGCCTGGGAAACTGCCAGTCATCACCGACAGTCTACTGAGAACTATTGCTTCCAAGGCAAGACCGTCGGTTTCCGAAAACGAGAAGCGGAGATTATACAGCATTTACAGCCAGTTCTTGGATTCAAAGAGATCTGTTGCTGCACAGGTATCTACCTGTCTCTGCATGTTTATTATGTGCGATTGTGTTTGTGCATGAAAAACTTGCATGACTACCTTACCAGACTTGGGAATTGGGATATTAACTGACAAATTACTTGTCTACAGTCGAGAGATGCAAAAGGTAAAAGAGCGACCCTAGCATGAGGAGATCGTTGTTCCACTTCCGGGACCTTGTAATTTGACTGTTGAATCAGGAATAGTCACTCTGTTGCCGAGCCATTGCTCATCCATAAAACCCCACCCGGGTAGTGATAACGGGATACCTTGGTCCTGGAGGCCTGTTCTTGTTCTTACCAGCTGAGATGAAGCTTTGCAACAAGAGTCGACTGGTACGGAATGAGAAAAGCAATGGGCAAACTCCGGCCTACTAACAGCATACCCTTGATGATGTAACACGCGAGTCCAGAATCTCTCCTTCATAAAACCGTCATGGGATGAGAAGCTGTGGGCAGCAGTGTGTTCTAGCAGAGAAGTTGACAACATTTCTCCGAAGCTACGATGGAAAACTACGAACATACCATCAATCTTATGCATAGTCCAGAATTTCTACTCTGGACTTTAAATGTACAGATTTTATACGCGACTTTATTAAGAGATTTAGAACAGAGCATCAATAATGCTACATTCATTCGACTGTCCCGAATAGATCATGTAGAATGAATTTTGGTTTCAACTTTCAACCATCACTTAACAATACAGAACAAGACATTTGTACTTTTTATCATTCCAGGACAAGAAGGAAACAAATCTGTGTGTTCCTACACAGTCGGGCTAATGATGTAGGCGGCCTTATTCTCCATGTTGAAGATGACCTGAGACCGTTTCTTTGAACCTCCGAGAACTTATTGAGGCTACTCGTGCTTCCTTTGTACCCTACACAATTACGGATGATCCCGTCGTTTTGGGCCTCGGTGGAATCAAATGAGAGTTATGCTGCACAAGTTTCAGTTGCCTTATAAGTAGATTTGGGTTACCGTTTATGTTTTCCAGAATTCTATTCCTAAGCTTGCTTTACTTCGGAAAGGAGGCTAATCTAAATCAGCTTGCCATTGTAGCCGAAGTTCTAGCTCGATTGAAAAGCTTCGCAGGTTGTCTTTATAGAATGCAGACAGGAAATTTTTTGCGAGGACTGTGTCAGCTTCAAAATGGATTGTGGAGTTATTTAGAGATCTACTATCCTTCTCGCCCATCTGTGTACAAGGAAGCTCGAGTCCGTATGAAAGATGACATGCAGATACTTCAAAGAGTGAACCCAAAAACAAGTTCTGGAGAAAGCAACTGCCGCGACAGCTTTCTCATTACTGGCAGGTTCTGATAAGATGTCGAACTTGATCTGTATGGTGTACTCATCAGCCTCGATCATGCATAAGTCTACCGTTTGTTGGTCATCCGAAAACCCGAAAACAGTAAACCATCCAAGAGGATGAAGTTGTGACACTGGTTGCATGGGTGAGATGATAGGGAGATCGTAAGGTTCCCTTGCTCAGCGAGAAGAAAGTTTACACCTTTAGTTCGTAGAACATTATTTGAAAGGAAATGAGACCGTGACAAAAGGAAAACATTTAAAGTTGCAACTCGGATTGTAGGAATAGTCTGCAACCTCATATAGCGACGAATGATGAACGTTAAACATGTTGATTGATTTTTACCTGTCATTAAAGATATGGCAGGTGGTGGTTGTTAAAAAGGTAGTGTTGTGAATTGTGGCAAAACATGTTAGTAAAGTTGTCACTAGCTATATATAGAGACCATTTTATTATTATATGTGGAGACCATTTTATTATTATATGTAAAGTTGTCACTAGCCGTCATAAAACAAAAGCTTTGAGTTACATAACTTAGTTTTGGCATCATGGTTTGCTGGTGTGGTCTGTTTAACCTTTCTAACATCCTCTTTGGACAAAATAGATCTGTAGCTTAAAGCAAAAATTGTAGTTATTCGCAAATTAAATCTTAAAATTTATAAATAAATTTTGTATATCTCTTCGGTCCTTCACATATATACTTTAAAAAGCATTTGAAAATTTTGGGAGTAGTTTTATTATTACTGGGAGAGAAGGTGAAGATATCTTACAAGCGAGTTCACACCCCGTAGGTTTATTTTGTCTTTTTTGTTTCCAAGAAAGAAAGGGACTCTTAGGTTGGAATGTTCCTGTAAGTGGTTGGGGAATATGCTTTCAATCAAGCATCAACAGAGATGGATTAACAAAAGGAGAGATGGTCGAGATTCCTTATAATGCCTGGTAAGATCTTGTGTCAATTATTATTATATTGATAAAGATTATCAGTAATGAACGGCTTAAAATCAAGAGAATATTCTCTATGATTGTGAAGCACAAGATATATTATGCTGTCTATATGTATGCATGTTTCTGTTCCGAGTTCGTTATCCCATATGGCGCCCTCATGTTTACTTGGGGTAGCGCGCGTCACCATAAATTTCATTTTCACTTACTCGTATCAATAAATTAAAGTTTGATATCTTAACACCCTGCAAACTATTTTTCCGGTAAAACCTCACCTGACGTAGTTTATTTTTTGGGGGTATTTTTGACGGATTGAGTCAAATAAAAAAGGGTTAAAGCATTTTGGCAAAGTAAGCCAAAAATACCCCAAAAAATAAGCCAAAAATACCGAACACAACATAGTATATACAACATTACCAAAAACTTTCTTTTTTGGGTCATAATTGTCGGTGCAAGCACCTTGCTAGGTGAGATTGCTACTCACCTCCCGTTGGATAGGGTAAAGGGAGCTGTTTACAGATAAAGTCGGTTTATATTTGGGTTCTCGTTTGGTTTTGGTTTGGGCTTTGGGACTATCTGGATAGGACTTATGAAATAATTGGCACAAGCTACGTATGTATTACATATAAGCAGATACGAGCTCTAGACAAGCTTGTTCATGAACCATTCTAGTGGTTCATGTTGTGCTCTTTCATCAAGCGAGATCAATTTTTTTTCCGTTCAAGCTCGGTTTCCTTGTTTCATAGGCGCTCGCGAACGAGCTTTCAATGAACATACCGCAAACTTATTTACGAAAAGTTCAGTTCGCTTACAAGCACAAACACTGGTCCATCCGGTCTACTACCATCCCTACAGAAGGATAAGAGAATGCTAGAAAAATTGGCGTATGCTTGGTTATAGTTAGATAGATGACATAATCCCATGGTTCCTAATGTGGCACCCAAAACATGACGGGTTCTATGGTCATGACCATTTTTTTTTTGTCAAAGTTGTTCGGCGACCTGCTCGATCTCATTTATTCCTTCACTTGGCAACTTTACGATCGGTGTGAGTTGGTTTAGTTTGGTTTGAATCTAGATATATAGTTTGAAAGACCAAAAGCCTAATTTTTTGAATGGCTAATTGTATGGATAACCAAAGAGAATGCTCGCTGTCTATGCACGATTCTCGTAGTCAGAAGTAGCATATTTTCAACCATTTGTTGTATTTTGATACATCTAAATGATATATCATTTTGAGGTAAATGAAATATCATTTTGAGGTGACATGTATTGTTCCATGAACATCGTCATCACATGTCAACATCTATTGTATGCCATGCTGCGAGAAAAAAAAACTGATAAAACAAAACCTAAACAAACAGAGTCAATAGAGTCTTTTAGCCCGTATTTAAGAGGAAAGAAGTGGATCAATGATTACACTTATAATCTGATCTCAACTCCCTGTCACTATCACGAGATCAAACAAGTTCTATCGTAATTGGACGCACCGTTTGGAATGTGGAGTGGGAATCTAGTCATGAAGGCTTTGGGAGCATGGATGAGCTTAGAAACTCTTTCTTATGATTCAATGCACCCTTTTTTCATAGCAATAGCAATAGCAATTTTAAAGGCTCTGAATTGAGTGAAGCGTAAAAAAAAAAAAAACTCATGCATACCATAATAGACACCAATTTAAAGCACTTGCTTGATAAGGTGATAGGGCCGGACATGATACCTATGCCGATCTTCTACCATACGTATTATAATGTTATTACTATTTTATATTCCTACATGATTGTCTTAGAATAAAAGATATTACTAATGGAAGTATCAGCACTAATTACTTTTGAGTGCAAGACAAGAACATGAGTATCGATGGGCTCTACCATAGTCTCATTCTTAGGAATTAGAATATGCAGATTAAACGTTATCGTCATGGACAGTTTTTAATTTCAAACATATTAAATAATTTTATCGTCTGTTATCGCCAAATAAATAATGCGACTCATAGAATTTTAATGAAATATTTTTACTATTTATCAAAGATCAAGAAAAGAAAAGAAAAAAGCATGACCAATCATTAATTACAACCAACGTGGAGAAAGCTGGAAGAGCCCACACAGACAGATTTCAAACCGCCAAAGCAAAGTCCGTTTGTATTTGGTTCTTCGTACCATATTAAAGTTGTCCTTTTGCACGTAAATACAGCTACCCATTTCATTCCAGTTTCCCTTTTCCGGGGATAATCACCGGGATAACGGTTTTAAGCCGGAGCACCGGTGGATTCCGTTCCTTCTCATCTTCTTCTTCATCCTCCTCACCTTCCCTAATCCGGCCAATTCACCAGGAAAAAGAAAAAAAATATTTTTTTTCCGCCGTTAGATTCACCGGGTGTCATGGCCACAACCGTCGGATCAACCGCAGACATCAACAGAAATCTCCGAAACAACCTCTCACTTCTCTCTCCTGATCAGGTTCGCATTCCCTTAGACATATATGTGAGTGTAAGAGGTTTAGTGTGTGCGTTTTTTTTTTTTGAATTTGTGGTGGTGGTGGTGATGTGACAGGTTGAGCTGGCAAAGATGTTGGTGGAGATGGGCCAAGGGCATCTGTTTGATAATTGGCCCGAGCCCGGGGTCGAGGACGATGACAAGCGAGCTTTTCTCGATCAGGTGCGTGACTGTGATTTTGTGAATTTTACTCGTTTAAATTCGATTGGTGTGCGTAAATGGGTTCGATTTTGCGTTCATGTGGGACCCTTTACGATGGGGTTTTAGATTGCATGAGGTCAGGTTGTGGAGATGGTTCAGATAGGAAGAGATTGATCAGAATGATTAACTCTTATACTGGGCGGCCTCATCCGTGAAGCCAACCGTCCTGGGATCACCACATGATCAAAATGTGGGATCTTGTGCGGTTTGCACCTTTGCGTGGGTGGCAATCCTCTATTTGTTCGGGATGCCAATTGGAATTCACTTTGGAAAGCATTAGCCAAGAAGCGTTGTATTGTGATTCTTGTAAAGCATTATATAAGAAGCTCAAAAAATGGGAGACAATGCAAGTAAACGAAGTGAAACTATAAGAACCATAAAACAGGAACCCAAATCATGTGGAAAATAATAGACAGGGAAACTTTGAAATTTGGTCGGACTGGCAGAAAAGTCGTGCCAGACCAAGCATTAGACTATACGAGATTTGTCCTGAGTATCGACCGTGGTTAATCCAAGTTGAATTTCACCCTGCTACTACTACCACTTCTACCGTTACAACTGACTGAATTTTCTGGAGTGTTATTTGATTCATTGGTTACGCTCTTCTTTTAGAACTTGCATGCAGGCATAGACTCTAGATGCATGTTTATGGAGATGCCTTTTTGTTGGTTATATGTTGATAGATCTGCACTTTGTCTGTGCATTTTCTTGGCTGAGCATCTTGTGGAAGAACTGCTTGTCTTTGCAGTTCTTTTGTAGTGTGAGATATATAGTAGATCACGTGACATGTTGCTTTTTTCTTAGGTGGCACGGCTTAATGCAAGCTATCCTGGTGGATTGGTATCGTATATTAAAAGTGCTAGAGAGCTCTTAGCAGATTCCAAGGCCGGCAAAAATCCATTTGATGGCTTCACACCTTCTGTAGGTTACCAGCCTCATACATGTTATGTGAATGATGAATTCTTTGCATAATTTTTTGTTTTCTGTTTCATGGGACATTCTGATAACTTTATTGAACAGTAATTGCTTGATGGTAGTGTGCCTGGGTGTTTTAATTTGTACATTTAGAAAGATGTTCCAGTAAGCAAGAAAGCAAAATAACTAACATAATCCTATAGCAACCGCAAAGTCACTAATATAGTTTCCTATAGAAAAATAACATGTAGGTTAAAAATGGCTTAATATTTCCTTTTGGTGGCTATTAGCCTAAATGCAACAAAACATTTGCTTACGTTATTACCACTAATGCCAAACGCATGTTGTTATGCCTTCCTTTATGGATTACTGAAGTATAATATTGCATCTAAAAGAAACAATATATGTGTTCATTTTTTTTTTTTAATGAGAAGCATTAGTCAAGTCTGGTTAGGGAGAGCAGAAATTATGTGAATCTGTAGCACGAAGAAGTTTTACTTTCTGTGTTTATAGTGCTTTTTCGTTGTCAGTCCCAGTGACTCAAGAGCGTTCCCTTAATCTAATTACTGGAGATCAACATGGCATATGATATGCATTGGCCTGTAATATGCATGTTTGGTTCGTTCAAAGTTCCACAGCGCACAATCATTGGTTGTTGAACACGGCATTTATTCTTTTTTTAGCTCTCCTTGTTGTTAGCTTCCAGACTGCACCAAGACACATGAACATTCAAGACCTTAGTTGCACAAAGCGGGGGTGGGGGCAGGGGCGGGGGCGGGGGCGGGGAAGCGTAAGCACTAAGAAGAATCTGAGGTTGGGAGCGGCTTGAATAAATAAATGCGTAAAGAGTATTATCATTTGTTTAGCATAGTTTACATAGATAGCAACAACAGATAAGGAGACTTTAAGGACTTGAAGGAAGAAAGAAACACGGAATTGAGTTGAAAAGAGCTTGATTTTCATGTATTCTATCACTTGTTCCATGCATCTCTATCCAGTTAGCTGGATTGAGTTCCCATCTTAGCTTGGGACAAGATCCATGGAGCTCCTAACTTGGGATAGCAAAAGCGAGTTTCTGAGAGAGAAACGTCACCATATTAGGAGTTTCCTGCAACTAAGTTCAAGACAACATATGGTATCCCTCTATAGGGCCGGGATGTAAGGTCCGAGTTTTGTCTCTTCAGAAGTTACCAAGTAGCTCTCAGAGTTTCATTGTCATAGTTACCATTGATTAGAGCGGATCACTTCTCCCAGTTGCCCAAATTTTATGCAACAGGTTTGTTAAAAGAAGCAGATTTGAATGCCCGGCTTTTAGCAACTTTTGTTCGTCAAGAAGTAGTTTTGCATTTGTCTGCTTTAATCACCTTAGTTTGGCACTGGACACTGGAAATTTATCTATCAGTGACTTCATATGCATCTAATACATCCAGAGTAGGTGCTCAATTTTTCCATGAAAGAGCTTTAATGAAAGTTGACGGTTTTGTTATATGTTTCAGGTCCCATCAGGAGAAGCATTGAGTTATGGTGATGATAACTTCATTCAATTTGAGGAGACTGGTGTCAGGCAAGTGCAAGATGCTGCATTTGTTCTTGTTGCAGGCGGGCTTGGTGAACGACTTGGATACAATGGAATAAAGGTATCTGTGAATGTTTCATTGGTTGCTACCGCAATGTCCTGTTCTCGCTTGATCTACATTCTCGGTACCTATCACTCTCCTCCCCTGACATTTTGTAATATGTCACACGACTTCCCTAACATCTAAAATATAGCAGACACCTTTGGAAGCCCTGCCAGTGGATATTGTTTGGAAAAAGTAAAATAACAAGCTTGCGTTTGTAATGTTAAACTTTATAACAGTTAAAAGAGAGTTTTGCCCTTAATAATCTGTTTTTAAAACTTAATTACTTAATTACCCCATTTTGAACTTTATTTACCTGTGTAGCCCCTTTTTGAAAATCGGGGTTTCAAAGTGAGATTTCAACGGGGAAAACGTGGTTTGAAACAGAGATTTCTTTTGAAAACGTAAGAAATCTTTGTTAAGAAGCAAGATTTCAAAAGAAAACTCTGTTTCAAACCACGTTTTCTTCCCTTGAAATCTCACTTTGAAACCGCGATTTTCAAAAAGGGGCTACACAGGTAAATAAGGTTCAAAATGGGGTAATTAAGTAATTAAGTTTTAAAAGCAGATTATTAAGGGCAAAAACTCGTTAAAAGTTGGACATTAAAATAAACTGGAATAACACACACACCAAAAAATATAAAATGAAAATACATTTTGCATACCATATGCAAATGTACATTGATATAGATGTGAAGAACTAAATATTGTGGTCGTTAAACCATGAAAAAAGGCAAAGCTAAATCTCTTTGGAAAAAGTACTGCCAAAGTTCTTCATGAACATCTACATCAGCCCAGTCTTAACCTATATTGCCTGTACTCGGTACGACTGTTGGAGTTGGGTACAGGTCTAAGCTCCCAATTGGGGCAAAATGGCATTTATGTGGCAGGCATTGTTTCAGCTTAAAGCTTCTCTCATCTTAAAGCAACAAGAAAACAAAGGAAACATATTCAAGTGTCGAGCGTCCGAGATGGGTAGCTCATGCATTTTAAAGAGTCCATATTTGTCTTCAACTTTTAGGTTGTAATTCCCAATTTTATGAGTAACTGATACCACTGTGCTGGCAATTGACCGTGAATGTGAAGGAACCACAGCTATGAAATACCTCATGTTTTAGAAGTTACTTAAAAAGATCTTTATATCATTGCAAACGAACATTGCTGGCTAATTGTACAATCTACAGCGTTCCCTTAGTGCCTTTACCCTACTCGTGATCCCTTGTTCATCCCTTATTATTCGTCAACGGAATAGTCCCTGAGGAATGTTGTGGCTATGAGGTTTTTAGTTAAATGATCCAGATGAAAAGAGTGAAACAACATTTGACATTAGTTCTAATCTCTCTCTCTCTCTCACCCGTGTCAGTTTGACTGAAGGATTTGGATAACATAGGTTTCTTTTCTACTCTACTTTGTTTGACTTAATTCAGTGAGCTGACTCGCCCTTTTCAACTTTTTAGACAAATGCTAGGGGCCTTTTTTGTGAAAGGTTTGAGGTCGGTGATGGTTACCAAGAGTGTAATCTATGTTACCGTTTTGGCTTATTGTCGTGAGACAGATCGTGATGCAAAATGTTTAACTTTACCATGTAAGTACAGTGAGGCTATTCGTCAAGATTGGAACATTTTTTACCACTTCTCTTACCTCTTTCAGGTGGCTCTCCCTGTGGAGTCTACTACTGGAACGTGTTTTCTACAGCACTATATCGAGTCCATCCTAGCCTTGCAAGATGCTAGCTGCAGACTAGAGCAAGGTTTACTGTAATTAGGGACTCATTTCTGTGTAGTATCCTAGAGTACTCACTTTACTACTTTGGGGCTCGCATGTCACTCTGCAGGATTTATGGTGTTTGATTCTTCCCTATATTTCCGTTCGTTACAAGTTTCAATGCAAATCATTTACTTGACAGTTGACTTAATGATTATTGGTAACTTGTACAAGATGACAGACTACAGTAGAAAGGATTAGTTCTGTCTCTGGATGCGGATTGGAAAAAAGAAAAGTGTTAGGAACTTCCAGTTACTCCTACTTTCTTAACTTAGTGTTCTCGTAAGAATGGGATTTTCAGGAGGTAAAAACAATGGAGCTTGTCATTACATTCTTTGTAGTGAAACACAACCCTCTTCTTACCTTTTTCTCTTAGCTTTGAAGATGAAGACTCCCCTTATTTGTTTATCTTGATCCTAACGGGGTTCAAATACCCAAGGAAATGTGGTGGAAGCATCCAACATCTTGCAAGTCCCCCCAAACAAATTCCAATAGACCAACAAAAGGTCTAGAAAATTTGGAAAATACGTTAGGCAACTTTACCATGATCATGTACTTTACTGGGTTATCAACTGCTTTGCTTATGAGGATAAATCAAACAAATGGTTCAGAGAAACAAAGATAAATAGCATTTTATATCATCTTTTAAGCCTTAATATGCAGGGACCTCCTTTTTTGTTAGTTTCTTCATTTTTTTAGAAGATGGATAGTTGATGTCAAAGGCGGCGATACTGCATTGTTTAGGTTGGTAAGCTTGCATGTGTGATATGCTACTGAAGCCAAGACTGTACAGCACTTGGTCAGTATCAAACATGAAATAGGATCCCTGGAGAAGGGTCTGAGATGACTGCCTAGAGTTCCCTTAAGCCTTTCTCAATTTGATGTGAACCTGATACAGTTACACATTAATTATCAGATTCTCAGATATGAGGTCCCCGGGTCTTATAAGACGAGTCTTGCTTAAAGTTGCTGCCATGACATACATGAAGCAAGATATCACAGTAGGCATTCTATAAGAGAAAAGATGTTAAGTAATCTACTACTATTGGCAATTAGATTTTGACTTTTTAATCATGCCTCCTCATGGTGAAACACTTCGTCATCTCTTGACCTATTTCTTGAAGGTTCTTGCAATAGCACCATAATATTACTAAGTCTGTTGACTCATATGGTTGCTTTTAAAACTGCAGGGGCACGTCAAAGAGCGATTCCTTTTGTCATAATGACATCTGACGACACACATTTACGTACTTTACAACTTTTAGAAACAAATGCTTATTTTGGAATGCAACCTACTCAAGTCAAACTTTTGAAACAGGTCAGCAGCCGAAAGCACTGCAAACTAGTTCAGAATATAACATTTAAGTATTAAATGGGATATACTGTTTGTTCCATTTCCCCTGATTCCAGGAAAAAGTTGCTTGTTTAGATGATAATGATGCTAGGCTTGCTGTGGATCCACACAACAAATATAAAATTCAGGTACCTTATTTTGGGTCTAGTTCGATTGTATTTTTAGTTGAAGATGAATAAGACTTTGATCTGACAACTTAGATGCATTCACTTTTGTTTTTCCGTAGACAAAACCTCATGGACATGGTGATGTCCATTCGCTTCTTTATTCAAGTGGTCTTCTTAAGACATGGTATCCTTTTTGCTAATTGTTTCATGTTTAACTAGGCTTTATGTTATTTCTTTTTGTTTTACAAATTTGATCTCTTGGTTGGGCATAGGAAGTGTTTTAACACATATGTTGTGCATGTGTAACACTTCTTTCAGTTAGAATTAGAAGTCAGAGCTTATGTTTCAACTCAATCGACTAGAAAAAATTGGCCCTTTTTATGCAGCAGATAGCTCTGCTCAAGAACCCATGTTCCTGTTTTTCTTATTTTGTATTTTTTAAGCAACTTCCAAATCAAGAATTGGATAGATTATTCTCATCGTATCCTAATATGTCCTTCGAAAGCTCAAAGGTTGACAATTTTCCTTCAGATAGAAACTTCAAGTAGCATTCAACCAGATGTTGTTCTGAAATGTTTTACTGTATTTTCGTCTTAAATTCAGTTACTGTATTTGTACTAAATAAACCAAATAGTATAACATCCTTGTTTAATTATGTTACTCATTTTTCAGGCATGATGCTGGTTTAAGATGGGTTTTGTTTTTCCAAGATACAAATGGACTTCTTTTCAAGGTTCAGATGAACATTTTCTGGCATTGTATATTCAATCTTGGAAAGCATTCCATCTTATTATACACTAGATATACTTATCTCCATCCGTGGTATGTGCATAGGCAATTCCAGCAGCATTAGGCGTCAGCGCAACCAAGAAATACCATGTTAATTCGCTTGCTGTCCCTCGCAAAGCTAAAGAAGCCATTGGAGGCATTACCAAGCTAACTCATGCAGATGGTAAATATGTATATCCGACCCCACACGCGGCTCTTAAATTCTAGTTCGACTATATTCTTCCTTGTTTGTGCTGCACAAAAATAAAGTTTGCAGCCTTTTAGCGCTTTCCTATATGGAGTGACCCTGAAGGATGCTTTATTTGTATTTATAACCATGCATCTAAAAGTTTAGTAAAATCGGAAGGAAGAGAACAGCTGGTTTAACATTTCATAATTCATCAGTATTTATCCACTTCCACTAGTTCTTCTGGTAGCTGAAAATACTATTTGATGCGCCCATGGTCTACCATGTGCCTTGTTGGAGTTTATGGCACTCAAATGTTCTGGAAGCTTTGTTGATTGAACCATATCGTTATCTTCATATCAACCATCCAACTTCTTAGAGTCGCTGAATTCTTAGCATTGTTTTCAAATACCAATACAATGCTTGATTGCATGTATATCAGGTCACAATAGGCCTACCGTGATTTGGGCTTATGGGTCCTTCAAAATGCTCTGTGCATCTTGGCTAAAAGTTTTGATTTCTTAGATTTTTTTCAATCCTCAAAATGCCCATTGTCTGCATAATTTGTTGAGGCGGGAGAGGGGTAGGGGGGGGGGGGGGGGGGCTTTCTTTGGGTACGCGGTAGGTAGACATACCCATGCGTTCCTTTGCATTTTTAGTTTTTTGATACAAGAGGAAACTGGTACCATGTAAGGGGAGAGAGTGTTTTTTCTCTCTCAATATAATTTGAATATTCCTTCATTCCAGCATGTTTGCATTGCAAGGGTCCATTTCTGTTTACTTGGTAAAGAATATCTTGTGATTCAAGTTAACTGAGATATGAACAATTGGCTTATTGCATATGCTGGAAGGCATTGTGCAGCTTGTTGCGATTAGATGTCAGGGCTGTGTGGCTTTTTCAGCTAATATGGTAGCAGTGTATTGAACTGAAATCCTTATGTTATTGCCTACGAGATAAACTAGCATTTGTATACCGAATGCTTCAATATTATGTTCATCTGCTAGTTTGTTTGTTGCATGCTAGTCACTTCATGGTTCATATGGGTACTATATGTTATACATGTAGTTTTCACTCGTTATTTTCTGGCATGATGCATACGGACAAATTGATTTCAGGTAGGACAATGGTGATCAATGTTGAATACAACCAGCTTGACCCGCTTCTTAGAGCAACCGGATATGCTGATGGTGATGTCAATTCTGAGACAGGCTATTCCCCCTTTCCTGGAAATATAAACCAAGTATGTTTCTGTTAGAACTTCAGTAGACATCTTATCTATGTCCTCTACATGAATGAAGAGGCATGGGGTTACTCATGCGCACTTATATTTGCTGGCTTGTGTATTTCCTGATACTTTTCTTATGTGTGGCTGTAGTACTTTTGCCTGTCTTTTGATGTTGATTTCTAGCATTCAGAATCATTTTCATCCAAACTGGTTAGCTGGGAATGGAAAATATTGGGGATTGACCCTTTATGCTTTCTAAACAGACAATTCCAGAAAGATGAGAAACAGGTAAATTTAGAGAAGATGAGCAAGCACATGGTTGCTACCAGCAGAATGCAATTGGAACCTAGAGAACTATAATTCCAAAATTGTCGATCCTAAGATTTTTGAGCTGTCAGTTATATCAGTTATATACAACTTCTCCTGTGATATTGGACAGGGTAAGTGAGAGCATCAGAGTTATGAATAACTCTAAATCACAGTCATGAAGTGGGAGCATTGCCTTACCTACTATTATGACATTTTTTTTATCTAGGTCTCTCTCTGCATGTCAATCTCCTAAATTTCAGCTCGTCGGCCTGTGTACTTTTTTTCTCAAGTTTCTGATGACTCCATGCTAGTGCAAGTTGCGTTTTTTGAATCTCAGAAGAGTTAGTGGGCTGCACTCATGAGATTCTAAAAATATGACCTTATTGAATATGAGATGGTCACTGCATTACTTGGCGGCATGTGCACACACGTTCTTGCATAAAAGTCTTGAAGAAAGCAACCTGGCAGAAAGGCTGTACGCAGGATTCTTTAATCTATGTGCTGGTTGAAAGTTGAGGACCCTTTAAGTTGGATACAATCACATGATCTTTTCTTATTTAGCAAATATATTGAATGGACTGGTATCCCATAGTCCAGAATCACGAGGCTGCGTATATTTTGCCTCGTAGATACTATTGTTGTTGCACTTTGTAATGGTTTTACTTTAATTAAAGAAAATTTCTACCAAGGTTTTAATTTGGCACTTGATTTTTAAGGTAACTTGCTTCTTCCTGTCTATTTCTAGTATCCTTATTACCTAGCATATCATTTTGTCATGCTTGGTTCTTCTTTCGGGTGGATCGTTTATCCACTCAGTATTTTTTGATAGAATCTTTGCCAGACCTGACTTGTATGTTATGCTGTATGTGCAGTTAATTATTGAACTTGGGCCTTACATTGAGGAGCTCACCAAAACCAGAGGTGCCATTAAGGAGTTTGTTAACCCCAAGTAATTCCTCTCTCTATGTTCTTGCTTGCTTGATTAAGTCTTAAGCAAGATAATTTTGGGTGGTAATGCCTTTGTATTGATTATCCTTGTCATTGTCACAATATAATCACTGCTTTTATTTACTTACTAACTTCATGTATCAATTTGTGAAAAATTTCTCCAAGTAGTGAGTTTTAATATCAAAGAAGTTTACAGCTGTGAGGTGCCAACTTGATCACGGTGTTAAGAGTTGGATCGTGTTAATTCATCTAACTATTCGTATAGGATCTCAAGCACCTTTTGCTGGGTTATGATCAAGCTCTGAAAGGAACTCTAAATTTATCTCACTCGTCAACTATAGACAAAACTAAAGAATAGCTGAGTGAGCCCATTGTGTTCATGTAAAGAAACTCGGCAGTAATTTATGAGCGAAAATATGTGTTGTATCCAGTTGCCTTTTTCTGAGCTGATATTTTTTTCTCAAGTTTGTAAAATCTTATAAATTAGGGTGCTCGTAGAAATTGCAAATTTGTTTGCACATCTTTCATACTCGTTGGGATTTCGGTTAAGCTTATCCTGTGGTAAGTGGTCGAGTTGGGTCTTTGGATCCATTCATAAGCATGTCAGATTCAAATTCATCCACAGGGCACGGGAAGCCAGTATGGTTTCTCTTAAAGATTACAGCGTTTCTTGTTTTAGCTTTATTTTTGCCATTGACAAAAGTGGGTTTACTTACAAATGGTGGCGTATTTTACTGTGATCAGCGTTATTTTGAAGGAAGTTTGTGCCCTGTCATTTTTTGTGGTTTAAGAATTAGACTTCCTTTTTACGAGCCTTTCCTGCTTAGCTTCATATAAAAGCAAATCCATCCCAATTTCTCTACTCCAAATGAAGAGGTTTTACCAATTCTTCTACTGAATCATAATAATGCTCTGTTTGATGGTACATCTACTTTTACAACTCGAACTTTTGTCTTATTTTTGTTTGGGTATTTTTGCTATTAACATAGTCACATCAAGCCATTTTGTGATCAATTTTTTCCTGGCTAGTGTTATGACACAGGGACGTGTACTCATCTAGGCAGGGAGCTGTCTTTTAACTCTGTTTGTTTGATTGACCTCATTACAGATACAAAGATTCAGCAAAAACTTCATTCAAGTCCTCTACTCGGCTGGAGTGTATGATGCAAGATTATCCTAAGACACTGCCTCCAACAGCAAGAGTTGGATTTACTGTAAGGAACACATCTAGCTTCTGTTAATTAATTCCTAGTGCAAGTTATTGCATTTCCATTTCTGGTTCGTATAAAGCACCTGAGAATCAAATATTCTGGGACTGCTTAGGTGATGGATTCATGGCTTGCTTATGCACCTGTGAAGAACAACCCTGAGGATGCTGCCAAGGTAAACTATATGTTCCTCAACATTATACATATACTGTTCCTACTGTCCACTAATTATTAGGAACAAGTCCCAACAACTCTGGTACTAAACCACACTGAAGGGAGGAAGAGTTGTGGATCTAACCTTTTAAACATTAATGAGCCTCAATCTCACTCTCACATGCCCTGCACTCCATTCTATTTCTGTAGCCAGGCTAAGACCCTTGATATAGACATTTTATAAATGGCATCTATGTCATTCAGAAAAGCAGAATTGTTTTGAACGATTTACAACCTTGCTAAAGAATCGGTAGAGCAGTACTGTTCCGACATCATAGCAATTTGCTTCTTACTCGTTCTAGTCTAACTTACGCAATATTTTAAATCCTAGTCACCTGGGACATGTGGGGATGAACCATGCTATTATTCTGAGTGAAGTTTGATGAGTAATTCCAGTCTTAGTTGCACAAAGCAGGGGCTGGGCAAAGAATTTATAGGCATCTAGAAGAGATTAAGGTTGGGAGTGGCGTCAACAAATAAATTAGAAATATCATAGTTAAATCTGTGCAGTGTGTGAATACGTTTGTTTGTGTTTTATTGTGCATGCACGTGTGTATCTTTATATGGAACGAGGAGGAGGCTCCATTTCTTGTTCCATTCTGCTTTCTTCTTCAAATTCTGGGGCTGTTGGAACTGTGGTGATTTCAGTTAAAGGATTATCCTGTCTTTAGACAAGTAACGGCTAGGGCCAGTTGGCATTGCTTTTGAGAGCCTCGACAGTACTTTTGAGCGACCCAAAGAAACTTTCAGCTTTTAAACAAAATGGTTTTGACTTCTGACTATGACCGAAAGCAGAAGCAACCCCATACTGGCTCTTAGTGCCAAATCTGATATTACGTCTACTTCTTTTTGTTTTCTTCTTCAACATGTGTAGCGAGCTTCCTTTCTGGCTAATAGCAAAGCTTATCAATAGCTCTTAAGAGAGTAGAAGGATCTAGAATCTCAACTGAATTTCTGGTCCTTGGGCAAGGTTCATACAACTAAGCTGAGTAGAACCCCAGTAATGAACAACTTTATTCGAAGTCATGGAGAATATTGTTCGTCGTTTATTACATACTTCTGTGTGGCATGATTATCTACTTCAACACATAATGATCACATATTTCAGTTAATAGCATATTTAAAGGATAGTCAAATATTGTATATGACGATGGATGTTGAGTTTTCAATATATATCTCGTGTTCTTTATTCCGGTATGCATGGTAATAGTTGCCATTTTCATGATAGTGAAGGTTTATACTTGTTGGTATCTCAAAATGCATTTGGTATATCATTCTCAGTCTGTTGTCTCTTATTTTGCTTCTACTAATATTAATTTGCAGTTGTAAAATCTGAGTCTCATTCATAACATCATTTTGAGCTTAACGTTTCAACCTTAAGTCTTATGGTTTTTTTTTTTTTGACCTGGACTGAAGGTACCTAAGGGCAACCCATATCATAGTGCGACTTCCGGAGAAATGGCCATTTATCGCGCGAACAGCCTTAGTTTAAGAAAGGTACTTGCTCGAATGTACTAATATATGCAGCATCACATAAATATATCCTCATTTTAGCTTCACTTTTCTGACGTTGCCAGAGTTGCTCTTTATGGTGAAAAGTTAGTGTAATAGGCATGCACGTGCCCAAACCCAAAGAAACTGAAAAGAAAAGGCTCCTGGCAATCAACCATAGGAAAGATTGTTGTTATGATTCCCTCAGCACACTAATGTTAACCATTTCCTACTATAAAATTCATGCTTGAGTTGCTTTACTGCAGTATCTCTCTGATAAACATCCTGTAGATAATCTGATAACACGTTTTGCCCCCGAGACACACCCCACACACTCATGGCAGGCTAAAATATTAAAAATGAAAAAATAATGCTGCTGTTGGAAGATTAGATCTTGAGTGCCAATCTCTCTCTCTCTCTCTCTCTTGTTTTTCTGTTCTGATTTTTTAAATTCTTAATCTCCATGCTTGTCGCCAGGCTGGCGTTCAGGTAGATGATCCAGCAGAGCAGGTGTTCAATGGACAGGAGGTGGAAGTTTGGCCCCGCATCACATGGAAGGCAAAATGGGCGACTACATTTGCAGAGATTAAAAGTAAAGTGAACGGAAGTTGCTCCATATCTCAAAAGTCTACCATGGTCCTCAAGGGCCGTAACATCTTTCTTGAGGATCTCTCCTTGGATGGAGCTCTTATCATTGAGGCTATTGATGATGCAGAGGTATATTAACCCCCATGGCAAAAAGCATTTAAATTTTTTTCATTCACTTTTTATTTAGCATTTCCGCGTCTTCATAGGACATGTTGGGGCCACTCCCTAGAATCACACCGTGCTTAACCCCTTTATCGATCCACAGCGATAGAAACTTGTTCACGCGTGATGATTTCCTCTTAGGACCAAAGCTGATTATTCTGTAAAATGTCCCCTGTTAACAGGTAAAAGCGGGAGGTTCTGTGCAAAATAAGGGTTGGGCTATCGAGAATGTTGATTACAGAGATGCTTCAGTGCCCGAGGAAGTGAGGATTAGGGGCTTCAGGATTAACAAGCTTGAACAGTTGGAAAAAACATACAGCGAGCCCGGAAAGTTCTCCTTAAATCCCTGAGGCTGAGTTTCATCCTGCATCTATTCTACGGCGACGTTTCCTTTTTCTTCTGGCAGTTGCATTCTGCCATTTTTTTCTCCAGCGAAGCGAAAAAAGAGGGGAAAAGAATGAATTTTTTCAATCTTGCTCAATCAAGGAGAGCAAGAAATGATTCCTTTTGGTCTTTTATTGTTCAGTTTGGGAAGATTTTGGATGACTTGTGGTGAAGAAATGAGAATGGCGCCAATAATAATGGAGAACCGCGACTGCTTTGTAGGCAGAAGTTAAAAACGAGTGTTTTAGCAGTTTAGGCCTGTAAAGCTTAATAATGGAGATGCAAGACTTTCTGACATCTTTTGGTTTAATCAGGAGAACTGCCTTTTGATGATAAGAGTTTATGAATTGCATTTTGATAGTAAGAGTTCATCCATCCTCAAGTTGTTTGGGTGTTGAATTTTGTTGCAGAAACCTAAGGCCATGCACGTTGCTCCCATAAATTATTTGTATTAGTCGAGATTGTAACTTGGTCGTGCAAAGTACCTCGCTAAGAAATTGCAGATGAGTATCCCGGTGGAAGTGTATATTAGAACCAAAACGACCGTTTTGTCGAGCAGAAGTGAAACTTTTTATAGAGCTTTTTTGACTTTTAAATAAGGTGGCAAAATTCTGGTTCTCGTATAAGAAGGCAACGAGTCTTCGTGTTTTATTATACTTGACTTAAAGGCTGTCGAGAGTCAGAATTTAAGACGTAAATCAGAGCATTGCATTATTATCCTGCTTGAGAAGTAAAAAACAAAACGTAAACAAATGATTGGACAAAGGAATAATGGACAAACTACTAGTATAGCTCTTTCATAGATTAGCTCTTTTTCGTATGGAACATCCTCAACAAATAAACGTGAGATTAACATGAAGGTGACACTATCCCCATTTTTCTATTTGAAGCCAGAAAAAGCAATAAAGAAATTGTCAACTTCTTCCCTTTGAACTCTTTTTCCTCTTTGATCTCCATCATTAGCTAGTTGAGGTTTGATGAGATTTACCAACCAACATAAATATAACGAAATATGGATGAAGATCCTTTGGTGCATAGACGAGGTGTTGTACAATATTTAGCAATAAACAATTATCAATGAAAGTATTTTGTCGTTATTACTGGAATATATAATAATAATAATATTTTATCGCTAAAAAAAATATTTTTTGATAGAGCACTTATGTTGTATAGCAGAGGTTCCTAATTCAAAAAATATGGGTTTATCAAACCCAACCAATTTAGTTACAAAATAAGTTAAGATGGGTTGGTTCAAAATTATATTGGGTTAACTTGGGTTGGACTTTGAAAATCATTTGCGTAAATGCACATATTTTTGTAACTATTCTAAATAAGAACCACCACCTGCTCTCACATCACCGGCATCAACTGCAGGCCTCCTCCTGTTGACTGCAGCAGCCTACACCGCCGGCTACCCCCTCTACTATTAGCAGTCGCCACCACCGTCTCTGCTTCCTTGGACAACAATTGTCATCAACCTTTGTCACCGGCTGTAGTTGCCTACGAAATCCGGCTGCCGCCTCCACTGCTAGAGTCGTTCATACTGTCTCGTCACCTCTATCGTCGGTAGCCACCACCGACCTTCACTGTCGTTGCCAATTGCTTACACTGTTGCTGCCACCTCTACTGCTGACCGACACCTCCACCGTTCACAACCACCTAAAAAGGCCACCACCTTTACCGTTTGCAGTTGCCTCTAACTGCCGCTGGCCACTAGATGCCGCCCATGGTTGCTACCACTGACCGCCATTGCTTTCAGCCATCCATCACCAATTTTTTCTTTTAATGAGAAAAAAGTACTTTGTTTTAATAAACTCATTCAGGCCCAAATATACCATTCCAACTCAAGCCAATTAATTCAAAAATTTTCTTGGGTTAAAATGGGTTGGGTTTAAAAGCACATGGCTTTTCTTAGGTTTGATAGAAACCTAATACAATGGAGGCAGATCCTCTGCTATAACCCTCTAGAGGTGTTGTATCTTTAATTACAACCGTCGGATCAAAATGGACGTACCGGGTTCTACCACGTCACCCAACTGACTAAAACAACATCAAACAGTGCACTTTTGGAGTTAACGGACCAAACTTCTTCTATGAAACAATCTTCATCGTCTCCCCCTCCTCCCAGAAACAGTTTTCTTCACCGTCTCCCCCTCCCCCAGAAACAGTCTCTCTATAAATCACCCTTACATCTTCGTAGTAATCCAACAACATTAACATTAAGTTAATAGATTACTCAACTCACTCTCTAGTTCTAAGTTCCTTGAGTACACTAATGAAACAAGAAACTAATTAATGAACAAAACACCTCATGCTTGATATTTATTCTATCGCCCTTAATGATCAGCCCATTTTACACTTATCCCATGGCAGCACAAAAGATGGATCTGATCGATGAGAGAAAGGCCACTATGCACATGCTTGAAGACAAATTTCATATCGGTTTATTGGAGAAGAGAGGGAGTGAATATTAAATTCCTGTTAAGGTAAAACAAAATTTGTTTTCAAGATGGTACTATTTTAGTAATAGAACAAGACATCATACGAGGTAGATCATTTTTTAGAAAATGGATTTTTAGATGGTGGTTTTTCTTTTGATGTGCTTTTAGTGGGTTGGGTGATGTGGCACAGTCTGGTGCATCCAATTTGATCGGATGACTGTAACTAATGTTACAACACCTCTGATGTAACCCTAGTTACAACAAAGAATTTGCCTCCCAAGCCAACCTACCAAGTTGCACCCTTAAATGGAATTGGTGACCGACCTTTGATTGGCTTTGCATACTGCATTTTTATTTCTTAAATTTCATAAGTAATGCCCTCTAACAACATTTTCTTCTTTGCATTTTAGAGATTATAAATAGTATATAAGTGGTAAAGTTGAGCGTGATTATTAGTTTCTGTTGAATGTATTCCTCAGAAAATTGAATTAGTCAATTAGCATCGTATATAGATCAAAATAATGTTGCACTACGGTTTTTTGTATTTCTCAATATTTACATGTTGGAGAATTGAAAAATGACTCGCGTCTTGTGTTTCGAACTTGCAGAATGACCATTTGAGTATTAATATTGACAATTGATCAATATAATCTATCAATTATTTCAGCAAGCTGAATTTTGACATAAAACTCGCAAAATACCCTTAACATTCACTAAAATGCCAATGTATATCCATAAAATGAAAAAAGAAACCCTATAAAACATAAACGAACTAACCCCAACGCCCAGGGCCTCTTCCCACGCCCTTGTACACCACGCCTTTGGATTAACGAGCGACGACCCCCACCACCCTGCTGCGAGAATCAACAATTAACACCCTCTCTTCTCCCTACCACCATTATCGACAAACTCGTCTCTCATGTAGGTCCCTAAATGCACCTAGAACGCAATCAAAGATCGACACAATTATTTATACTGGTTCGGCCCCACCTGCCTATGTCCAGTTCTCCAGCACTTCACAAAAATGAGACCTACTCAAGCCTTCCACTATTCTGCTTGGTCGAACCTCAGTATAGTTCAAAAATCTCTTCAAGGTTTCTAACAATTAGAAGTCAAAAGTAGATTACAACTAAAATACAACTTACACTTCTCAAAGATTACATATTACCATAAAAAAGTAAATGGGCTAAGATTTTTTAGGTGGGAAGATCTAAATCTCAAAGAGCTTAACCAAGAAGCTTGCTTGACAAGATCTCAAATAACAATCTTTCACACAAAGGATCGTAAAGATGTATGAATATGTTGAGAGTATTTTTGAGAGAGAGATTAGTGAGAATTTTTTGAGATGAGCAAAGTTAATAATAAACTCTCTAAGGGTCCCTTTTATAGTTGAGAGGATATGACCCTCGAAGAGCATTTAATGAGACAAGACAAAAAATATTTTACATAGAATCATTCGAAGGATTTTAGAAATCGTTTGGATGAATTGCATTCCAGAAAGATTTAGATTACTCTGAAGAAATTTATTGAATGAATATTAAATTCATTCGGCTGAAAATTAAGAACACAGTAACCTCTAAGTTTCTAAAAGAATCAGTCGGACAAAAATAAGATTCATTCTGATGAAAGCACTTTTTTGAATAACATCAAGCAGTCTGATGGAATCGTTTGGATGATTTTGAGAATCTTTCGCATGAAAAGAATCTGTTGAACAAAAGCAAACTCTCTGAAAGAAACGATCGAATGAATTGAGAAATCATTCGAAGGAAAAAGATTTTTGAACAAAAAACTTTGTCTGCCAGAATCGGTCGAATGAAACGAGTTAATTCAAATGAAAAGATCTTTGACAGTCCAAGCTTATCAATTTTGGCTCTTTTTGATTTTCTAGTTGATCTTTAAGAAAGCTTAGCTTATAATAATTACAATTAAAGAAGGGATCTAGTCTAAGTCCAAAGTCTTCATCTAAAGAGATATCCACGCTCTTCGAGATGCTTTCTGACATCATACTTAATGATACAGTTAGATTAATTATTTGATGACAAACTTGGAATAATCAAAATAAAGAATCTAGACCCATAGGTCAACACCTCCTTCCTATCTCACCGTTCAACTGCACTTTGTTGTTTGTGCTTTGAGTTGTGGACAACTTTTTGTGGTATTTGTCGTGGGGACAGTGTACGATGGTGGCTTTAGTGATTGTGGTTTTTTTTTTATGGTGATTGGTTATGGTGTCGGCATTTAGTGATGGGTTTGGTGGTTGTGGGCTATTTTGTGGTTATTGGTTATGATGGCGTGCTGCGGTGGTGCTGGTTTGGTGACGGTGACAGTATCGTGTTGGTTTGGTGGTTGCATTGGTGGTGCTTGATTAGGGATGCAATGGGGCTGGTTGAATGCGGATCTGCTAAAATCCGAACCCGCCCCGCTAGTCATTAAACTTTGCCCCGCCCCGCCCCGCACCAGGTTATGTATCTAAAAAACCATAACCGACCCTACGTGGATGTAAGAAACCCAAACCCGCCCTGTTATGCCCTGTCCTCTCTGTAGCACACGAAAAAACCCTAAACCAACCTTTCCTGCCCCTGCCCTGGCCCTGTTCTGCTTGGTTTAACAAAGCTTGGATTCACGAATTGAATAAATGATAAAGAGATAAGGCATCAACGCCGGCGTAGCGGTCAGTAGAGCTGTAGGGAGACAAGTCCGTGGCAAGTTCGTGGCCGTGCGGTGTTATTGTCGGAAGATACTATGCGGTGGAGCCACCGCAAGGTCGTGGCCGTACAGTGGAGTCGTTGGAAGTTCGTGGCTGCCGGTGAAGAATGGGCAGATCGGTAAAGAATGGCCAACTGTCCGTGCGTTGTTACTGTCTTGTGACCATGCAGTGGAGTGGCCGGAAGTTTGTGGCCGGAACTTCGTGGCCATGTGGTGGTGGAGAGTGGTCAGATCACATGGGACATGGGAGTGGCCGACTGGCAGTGCGGCGGGGAGTGAATGAGAATGGTGAAATGTAGGGTTTGCCATAAAGAACATATATATAGTATAGATGGACGGCTAAGATCAACCGATTTATTAGAGTAAGTATATTGGGGCGGGGTGGGTTGTGGGGCGGATTGCAGAGAATACCATACCCGACCCTAACCCGTTGTGGGTTTTTGAAAAAAATACTATACCCGCTCCATGATCCGGTCAAAGTCAAAATAATCCGGTCCTACCAGATCGGGGCGGGTCAGAAATCTGCGGGTGCGGATTTTTTTTGCCATCCCTATGCTTGATAGGTTTGGTGGTTATGGTGGTTGTTGAGTTGTGGTGGTTTGGTGGTTATAGGTAGTGCTTGAGTTGGGGGTGATTGTGGATGTTGTGGCAGCGGCAGTGGTGATTAAGTTGGTAATAAAAAAAATGAGGACGTGAGATAAGAAATTGGAATTATTAGATGGAGGGGAATTTGTGTATTTTCCCATGCCAGTTCAACAGTTAATTATCCAAAATTGATAAATTGTACTCAGTGGTACCAAATTGATAGATTAGAGGTGAATCGTAAAAATTAACACCCAATGGGGTTGATCACAAAGCCGAAATACATGAGGGAAGTCATTTGTCAATTCTCCTTAAATGTTACATTGCCGTTGAAACTTTGAATAGAAGTGCATTATCCACATGATCTTTCACACCATAGTAAAAGTAGTCTCCCATTAGGTTTTACATAATTAAGAGCAAATCATTTGTAGGAACAAGGAAATGTATATGCGTAGGTTATGGTAGCTGGTTATGAATCTGTCGTCACACAATGTCTCAATAACAAAGCTTAAGAAATTGCATAGACCATTATCTCTTTTTCTCTATTGTTGTGTTATTTTTTTTCTTCATTTTTTTTACCTCATGAAAATGTAAAAAGTATTTAACTGTCTAAACATGCATAAACTCATGGAGGGCAAAACATAGGCTAAGGTGTACTTTAAGACACGAAGGTAATAAGGTTCAAAAGCTTAACTATGATACCAACGCCTTTATAGTTGTGCCCGTAGAGACCGGGCCTAGATGGTGGGTAAGCTGTCTACATATCCTCATTTAGAATCGGATTTGACATAGTTCAAACTATTGAATATTCTGATTATCTTTTCTTCAAACTCAATCAAACTATATTTTTGCTGTCAACATTGACGGTCATTCTTTCCCACCTTCAACTTTTGTTTTTAATTTGTTTTGGACATATCTTTTCCTTTCTCTCTCTTTTTTCTTTTTTCAATGAAAACAAGATGAAACAAATAAAAAAACCCTAGAGGGGGGTGAATAGGATATTTGAAAATTAATGGGGAACTTAAACAAAACACAATCATGAAACTTAATCAAGCCAAGCAATATTTCAAGGAAGATGCTAACTACACAATCTCAAGCAATTATAGACCAATAAGTAAAGAGATACTTGACAAGGAGATTTAAATGGTTCGGCTTGAACTACCCTCAAGCCTACACCCACCTCTTCAAGGAAGTCCCTTGCAAAAGCACTAGAATCCACTATCAACAATCTTCTTCCGGGTCAAGATCAAAACCCTTACAACACTTGGTAATATCCCCACACCAAGCACAAGCCTTGAATCCACAAAACTCACCCAAGACTTGACAAACCCAAGCCTTGATCACAATCCTTTTACAAAGATCAATTGTGTACAAAGAAACCTTCTTGAAAGGAAATGAGTACAAATGAAGCTCTAGTATAATAGAGAGATGAGAGAATTGATGACTTGAAGTATGCTCACTCTTAATCAAAGAATTGCTCACAGAGATGCTCTTTTTAATGATGTAAAATCATGAAGATGAAGAGAGAAAAGTTTAATCTATGAGCCTTGATGTTTCTCTAATGAATGGAGGCTTAGAATGTGGTTTCCATTGTGTATGTTGAAGCCTCAAAACATTTATATAGAGAGCAAATGAAATATAGCCGTTAGAGGCTTAAAGTGAGCAAAACTGCCATTGCAGTCGACTGTATTACCAATGCAGTCGACTGTAATCCCTTGAAAATAGCGGTTAGAGTTTTGTCCTCAAAAATAGCTATTGGAGCTGAATTTTGACCAATGAAGTCGACTGCATTAGTCGACTTCATTACCTACTGCCTATCAGCTGCCTCACGGAACTCCCTTTCCTATTTTGGGCATAACTTTTTCTAGAAAAATTGGATTGAGGTGCCGTTTTTTGCATTGGAAAGCTAATGAAAAGTTTTATCAAGATATGAAAAGATTGGCACCAAAATAGTTTTTGAGAAAATCTGAGTGAGCTCCAAAGTTCACTCATTTTCAAGAATCACACTTGTGTGAAAGGTTATGAACTCACATGCAATGCACAAGGTGTCCTAAGGTCTTTTTAGGTCATAGTCATCAATCCAACCATCAAACCAAGACTAGTTACATAATAGTAAAGACCAATCATAATCTTAGTAACTTAGCCTTTGCATTCTTTCTTGCTCTTTGACATAGGACTTGATGAAGCTTCCATAGTATGTCCACTATAACTTTAAGCTTCTTTGACTTCAATCCATCTATCCAACTTCTCAAATGTGTCTTCATGAGTGTCATGTATATATCTACTAAGAATCCACTCAAAGCACACATTAGAACATAATCAATGTGTAGTTATCATCAAAACAAGATGTAAGCCTAGGTTATCCAACCATAGGGCTAACAATCTCCCCCTTTTTGATGATGACAAACATTGATTCTATATAGGGTAAAATGTATCATATGATAGTCAGTTAAGCACAAAAATCTCACATAGAATATTCAATCATTTTTTGTGTACTCATATAGCAATTAAGCTTGTAGCTAGCTTCCCAAGCTAAAACAAGATATGCTCTTCCTCTAATGTTCTCTTAAAACACACAATCACATAGCATATAGAATCAAGATTATTTCTCCCCCTTTGTCATCAACAAAAAGACAAGGGTATGCATGTGTGAAGAGATAGTTATACGCAAGATAATAGCGTGAAGAACATATAACTCATGGATTCATACGGATGACATCAAGAGTTCCTTCATAATCCAAAGAAAGATAAGCAAGGTAGCTCAATAAGCTCATTTACTTCATGCATATTTCAAGAGTAACAAGATATTATATGATTCAAGCATGTAAGCCCCCTATCAAGTTATCTTATGCATATTCCATCATAATGTATGCTCCCCCTCAATTAATGCATGCCAACAATATCAAACAAACACAACTAAATGTCTAACAGAGTCATGCTCTCCTTTTGGCATTATCAAAAGGTGTGTGTGTAGGAATGGCAACGTGAAACATTAAGACGACATCATCTAAACATGGAATTTTCACAATGCGAATAATGGTCACCAACAATCAATATTTCCAATATAAGTGTAAGAGGACCATTCATCAGCATGGTTCACATTAATTCTCAACAAGCAGGCTATTTATATCATGAGAAATAAGTATGACAATTTAAGCATGCTTCATGACATATAAGTTTAGTGTATAGCACAATGTTGAATAGAGCCAAGTTTTCCCCTCTTGATGAATTACCAAGGAATTGAGCTCATGAGTGATCATTCTTGAAGTCCATTTTCTTGACAATCTTTGAGGCTCTCCTCATTTAAAGTAGCATGTTCAATCTCGGAATGCTTACTCCTCCTTAAGATTTAGCTTGTTGCTCCTCCTTCTCAAAATTTTCTTGGAGCCTTCACCTTGTTACTATTTGCCTTTGCTTTAAACAACCTAAAATCACAATTTATGTCTAACTTTTGGTACCCACATTTTCTTGGGTCCATAAGTGTTAGTCTTAGCAATATTAAGAAACTCTTTAACAACCCACATTTTCTTTACACCTCCAACATAAACAATTCTACAAAGACAATAACTAGTCGTATGCCCTTTCTTGTTGCACCAACCATAATGTGTAAAAGATGTGCGATAGTTCTTTGGTTGTCTTGGAGGAACATTTAACCTAGCTTGTTGTTTAAAAACTTTAGGAGGCAAGGTGACGGGATCTAATCCAACACCACCTTTGTTTAGGCCAAATCTTTGGTGTCCAAGCATGACATCCAAATTGTTTTGACCATCAACAAATTTTTGAAAACATTTTTTTAAATCACAAATCTCAAGTTTTAAATCTTCATTTTGTTTTTTTAAAGCCAAAGTTTTGCAAGAGATTTGTTTCGAGCTAGGAGTGTTAGCAATTAATTCAAGCAAGTCATTATTCACATGTTTTACATATAAATGGTTGGAAATGCAATCATTCTTGGCATGAAACTCATTATTTTCCATTCTCAACTTCTCAATTTGCTTATTAGCCTTAAGGAATTTTTTAGACAAAATAATGTTTTTCTTGAAAATTTTCTTGGATTCCTCATATAAGCTATCATAAGCATCTTCAAAGCTTTCACTATCACTATCACTACCGGAAGAAGAGCTTACCTCATCATTTGCCATGAAGCACACATTTTCTTGTTCATTCTTCTCATCATCTTCGTCACTTGAATCGAAGTCACTCCATGTTGGAGTATATTCGACATTCATTACTTTTTCTTTCTCTTTATTCTCTTTCTTAGAGAGTTGTCTTCTTTTAACTTTTTCCCAAACATCTCTTCTTTCCTTATTTTCCCTTTTGTATATGGGACAATCCATCTTCATGTGTCCCGACTTGTGGCATTTGTAGCAAAGCTTCCCTTTGTTGCTAGCGTTTTGTTGCCTTCTCCCACCATTCCTTCTAAACCTCATGAACTTCTTGAAGTTCTTTGCAATCATTGCAACATCCTCTTCATCAAATTCTTCTTCATCATCACTTGACTCAAGGTTTGAAAAGGAAGCTTTAAGAGCAATTGATGTAGGCTTCTTCTTGACGTCCTCTTGATCAAAGGTCTTGAGTTGCATTGAGCACATCAATTCATCAAGAGGAAAGATATTAAGATTCTTCGATTCTTGGATGGCGGTGATCTTTACATCCCAAGCTCTTGGTAAGGACCTAATCACTTTTCTTACGAGATCACCATTAGTGAATTCCTTGCCCAATTGCTTCAAAGGGTTCACAATGTTAGTAAAACGAGTATTCATATCCGTAACGGATTCATTCGGAAGCATATGGAATAACTCATAATCTCTAAACAATAAGTTCTTCTTGGAATCTCTAAGAAGAGAAGTCCCTTCATGAGTGACTTGAAGAGTATCCCACATACTCTTAGCCGAATCACACATAATAACTCGATTGAGTTCATTTGTATTTAGAGCACAAACAAGACAATTCTTAGCTCTAGAATTCATGCAAAGCATATTTCTATCATAGTCATTAAATTCGGATTTCTCCTTTGGCACAAGCTTATTCCTAATCCTCTTGGTTGGAACATAAGGGCCATCTTCAACGATTCTCCACATTTCATAATCTAAAGATTCTAAAAATACTCGCATCTTAATTTTCCATATACTATATGAAGACCCATCAAAAAGTGGAGGTCGAGTAATAGAACTCCCATCAAGACTAGGAAACCCCATGATCTTTTAACTCTCTATGTGTTAACCAAAAAAATCAAGAGCCGAGGCTCTGATACCACTTGAAACCAATAAAATAACCCTAGAGGGGGGTGAATAAGATTTTTGAAAATTAATGGGGAACTTAAACAAAACACAATCATGAAACTTAATCAAGCCAAACAATATTTCAATGAAGATGCTAACTACACAATCTCAAGTAATTATAGACAAATAAGTAAAGAGATTGAGTTAGAGATACTTGACAAGGAGATTTAAATGGTTCGGCTTGAACTACCCTCAAGCCTACATCCACCTCTTCAAGGAAGTCCCTTGCAAGAGCACTAGAATCCACTAGCAACAATCTTCTTTCGGGTCAAGATCAAAACCCTTACAACACTTGGTGATATCCCCACACCAAGCACAAGCCTTGAATCCACAAAGCTCACCCAAGACTTGACAAATCCAAGCCTTGATCACAATCCTTTTACAAAGATCAATTGTGTACAAAGAAACCTTCTTGAAAGGAAATGAGTACAAATGAAGCTCTAGTATAATAGAGAGATGAGAGAATTGATGACTTGAAGTATGCTCACTCTCAATCAAAGAATTGCTCACAAATATGCTCTCTTTAATGATGTAAAATCATGAAGATGAAGAGAGAAAAGTTTAATCTATGAGCCTTGATGTTTCTCTAATGAATGGAGGCTTAGAATGTGGTTTCCATTGTGTATGTTGAAGCCCCAAAACATTTATATAGAGAGCAAATGAAATATAGCCGTTAGAGGCTTAAAGTGAGCAAAACTGCCATTGCAGTCGACTATATTACCAATGCAGTCGACTGTAATCCCTCAAAAATAGCCGTTGGAGTTTTGTCCTCGAAAATAGCTGTTGGAGCTGAATTTTGACCATTGAAGTCGACTGCATTGGAATGCAGTCGACGGCATTACCTACTGCCTATCAGCTGCCTCACAGAACTCCCTTTCCTATTTTGGGCATAACTTTCTCTAGAAAAATTGGATTGAGGTGCCGTTTTTTGCATTGGAAAGCTAATGAAAAGTTTTATCAAGATATGAAAAGATTGGTACCAAAATAGTTTTTGAGAAAATCTGAGTGAGCTCCAAAGTTCACTCATTTTCAAGAACCACACTTGTGTGAAAGGTTATGAACTCACATGCAATACACAAGGTGTCCTAAGGTCTTTTTAGGTCATAGTCATCAATCCAACCATCAAACCAAGACTAGTTACATAATAGTAAAGACCAATCATAATCTTAGTAACTTAGCCTTTGCATTCTTTCTTACTCTTTGACATAGGACTTGATGAAGCATCCATAGTATGTCCACTATAACTTTAAGTTTCTTTGGCTTCAATCCATCTATCCAACTTCTCAAATGTGTCTTCATGAGTGTCATGTATATATCTACTAAGAATCCACTCAAAGCACACATTAGAACATAATCAATGTGTAGTTATCATCAAAACAAGATGTAAGCCTAGGTTATCCAACCATAGGGCTAACACAAGACAATATGTGGAGATCAAAACAATGGTCTCCAGTCATTGGTAATGGTTGGCTTTAAAAACCCCAATGCTCAAATTATATTCTTTTGAGTTTTTTCTTCTTAACTCTTCTTGTACCCTAACTTTTGCCTAAACTGTCCTTTTAAGGGTCTTGATTATGTTTATCATGAAATCACTAGAAAATAGCAGATTTTTTTTTGACAAGTGTTGCACATTAGAATAGTTTAGGTGAGCTTAAACAACAAGAAAAAGCATTGGCGGTGAATGTGACACCTTATCAACTTGGAAAGGTTAGGGATTGTCATGTTTTTAGTGAGCGAAAATATGGTTAGGAGTGATGAAGCGGCCTTTCAAGCACGCCTTCTTAGGACATTAATTTCGTTGATAGATCTGCTGGATTTAGATGATTGTAGCGGTTTTTGTTCTTAGGGTCTGCTTTGTAACGCCCATAATTTATTATTTTTGGAGCGTTAGTGCCGAAAAGATAGAAATCAGAGAAACCCTAAAAATTATTAGAAGCCTCCCAAATAGTAAATCAAAACATGCACTAATAAATTCCAAAAATATACATCAATAGCTAACGTAATGGCCCAAAACTTTTATTCAATCCAAATTCTCCGACGAGGAGTTTCAAAATTTATAACCTAAGTAATATCAACTTGTCTTAGTTATTACACTTAAATGACAATACTAACTTGGAAATAAGGCAGCTAACTCTTGGTCACACAGCTGGCCCTTCAAATCCAAAATCTCATCTACTAATCATTCAGAAAGGAAAAATAATAAGGGAATGAGCCAAATGCCCAGTAAGGTTGCTCAAAGGATCAATCAAACAAAAGCAAAAATATCTAAGAAGCAAAATTCCGGAAGCACAAATATTTTAATGAAACGGACATCAAACCAAAATTCAAATCTCAAACTATATCTGAATGCAAAGACAGACACAAAACTTTCAACGGAACGAACATCAAACCAAAATTTTGAATGTCAAAATATATCTAAAAGTCAAGATTTCAAAGGCACACCAAATTTGACTGAACAGAGGTCAGACCAAATATCAAATGCCAAAATATATCTGAGTACGGAGACAAACACTAGAGAGCCATTTAGAAAGTGGTCACATGCGTCATTATTGACATATGAGGCCGGTTCAGAAAGTAAGATCGCGATCTCTAGCTCAATTCCCGCTAAGCTAGCCTACGTTCCAATCCACGTGAGTAAGTAGAAAATAAGTTACATACACTGTGACATGACTCATTAAAATATTGTCGATGAAAACGGACAATTTATTAGATTCACGTGGACCCAACATCTCCCACGTGAGATTTTCGAAGCTTCGTCAATCTCGTCGTCCTCGTCCTTTCGCTGTCAGAAATTGATGTTCAGTCAGTCTTATTCCAAGTACCAAAGCAAAGCAAAGCAAAGCAAACCAAAAATTACACACCATGAAACCCATTTCATCGGACCTTGTATTAACAGCCTCAACATTCATCAAACTTACAACACTGTCCCTCCTCACCCTGTCCCTCTTCTTCGCCGCCAAGCACTTCTCCCCCTCCTATCCCCACCCCCCATCCTCCACCCCCCCCGCCGCCGCCGCCGCCATCTCATCTCGGCCTCCGAAGCTGGTGGTCGAGCGAACTGGTATTGTCGATGAAAACGGCGCGATGGCCACCGATTTCGTCGTCGGCGACTACGATCCGAGTAAGATCGAGAGCGTTGTCAATGCGAGCTATGAGGAGGGGAGGGAGAGCGGCAATGCTAGGGTTAGGGTTTGGAAGTTTGGGGCGTGTGATGAGAGCAAGAGAGACTATGTACCGTGTTTGGACAACGTGGAGGCGGTTTTGGGGCTGAATTCGACGGGGAGAGGGGAGGAGTACGAGCGGCATTGCCCCGCGAGAGCATTGGATTGCTTGGTGCCAAGGCCCAAGGGGTATAAGCTTCGGATACCGTGGCCGCAGAGTCGAGACGAGGTACTCTATGATGAATTGATTTGACTGGTAAATTGACTCTGTGAATTGTAGGTCTTTATCGGATGAATTGAGTGTTGCACGTTTTATCATTGGCGTTACGTTTAATAGATTAGATTCTGGTTAAACTCATCAAAGTTGCCATGACGATGACATGTTATTAGGTTGGTTAAACAAAGAATGCACTTCATGGCGAAACATGATAGAGAATGGGTTATGGTGGTACTAGTCCGGGGGGAAATTAATTTTGGACAAATGATTTAGGATTAGATAGTGTACTGGTTTGGGATGTGGATCGACATAATTAGTACATGTGATCTACCATTCAATGCTGAAGCCAAATTTAAACTACTTCTTAAATGGTTTGCCATATTATGGGTGCAAAGCTTTTTTTCTTATATATATCATCTATCATGGCCATTGATTGGAATTTCGCTAATTGACTATTTGATCAGCTACAGTTGTTAAAATGAAATGGAGCTTACTCATTTCAGCCTTCCTCTCACTGTTAAAACTGCTAGAGACATTCTAAAATTGTGAATCACTGATTTTAGTCCTACTTTATGGGTAATTAATCTGCTCTCTTTCTGTGTCTTGTTTAGGAAATAGTTTTCCCATACTAAATATTACTTGATACGTTTGTCAGAGCTTAGTACTGTAAATATTAAATTTGGTTTCATCATGCTATTTTAGATGTAAGATAAAAAATGCTTATGTTCATCAACAAGAATAAACTTTGTCGATCAGAACTGTGAGGCTAAGCTACTAACAAGAGCTTGACCATGTGGTAGCGTGATAGCCCATATCGTTGCGCCTCCTTTATTCTTAAATACTGTTGGAGTGCTAAGATATGGAGCTGTAACTAGAATTTTTTCCTTTGTCTGCCTTTGTTTTTACGTTTGCTAAAATTAGATGCGGTAATTTTCGTGCCTTAAAATCAGTGAATTGATAAGCTGCTTTGATCATAAGTCTGGAATAAGTCTCCATGTTAGCTGTCTATTTTGATCTTCTTATGTGTATGAAATAGGTAGACCTTTGCTTACTGTCAAAGATCTAGTGATCATTTCCCTTCTGAAGGAACATTTGTAAATAGAATTTCAAAAGCAGCTCTCTCTCTCAATGATTCTGTAACTTGTTAACAATGTTTCTTTAGGACATGGCATTTTCATTATCATAGTTCTCTCGTAATTGGCTATTTAAGGTCTTCTTTTCTAAACATATCTCCTAACACTTGTAATTTCTGAAGGTGTCTGAATTTTATCATTCACATTGAAATGCCAGAGCTACCTTTTTAGGCTCCTATTGACTATTCTTCTTGATATTTGTTTGAGGTTATGTATTTTCTCTGTTAAAGCGTTGATGCAGAGCACTTGCTAGTGCCTTCTAAGCATGTAAAAGAAAGATTGCAGAACTTTCACTATGGTCATTAGATTTGAAGGAAGATACTCTCAACTGACTCTTAGATATAAATACAGGTGTGGTTTGATAATGTACCTCATGCACGGTTGGCTGAAGATAAAGGAGGGCAGAACTGGATATCAATAAGAGATAACAAGTTTATATTTCCAGGAGGTGGAACACTATTTATCCACGGAGCAGATAAATACTTGGATCAGATCTCCACGGTTGGATCACTTCACAATTTCCATCGAATTCTACTCTATATCTGTGTAGTTTTAATTTTATCATTTGGCTTGAGCATGCAGATGGTTCCTGACGTAGCATTTGGCCATCACATCCGAGTTGTCTTAGATATTGGCTGTGGAGTAGCAAGTTTTGGTGCCTTCTTGCTACAGCACAATGTGACCACTCTGTCCATAGCTCCAAAAGATGTTCATGAGAACCAGATTCAATTTGCTCTAGAGCGTGGCTTGCCTGCTATGGTAGCAGTCTTTGCAACGCGACGTTTATTATATCCAAGCCAAGCATTTGACGTGATACATTGTTCAAGATGTAGAGTTAATTGGATCCGTGATGGTAAATGCTGTACCTTTTTTATGAAAGATATTTTACCGTCTTTTGTTTGACCCTTATTCTGTTTATGTCCGAAAGTAACCTGGGGCAATCTGCGGAAGCTAGATGAATGTATCAAAAGTGCTTTAGCATTTATACTTCTGTTTTAGTTTTTCACTGCTTTATGGCCGTAGTTCTTGGTGTTTATTGCGAGTTTCATTTCTTTGTCTTGTGGAGAAGATGGAATATGGCTTCTGGAGGTAAATAGGATGCTAAGGGCTGGAGGATACTTTGTTTGGGCAGCACAACCCGTTTATAAACACAAAGATAACCTCCAAGAACAATGGAAAGGTACCTTTTTCTTTATCTCTTGCTTCTATTTTTCTCTATCAGCTTATCTTCCCATCCCTTTCAGTTTCCAACATAATCTAATTCTAATTATTGACCACCCTTATTCATAGAAATGGAAGATCTCACTAGTCGCATTTGTTGGGAACTTATAAAGAAAGAAGGACATATTGCTATATGGCGGAAACCTCTAAACAATAGTTGCTACCTTGGTCGTGATCCCAGAGCACAACCTCCAATATGTGCTGATGATGATGATCCAGATGATGTTTGGTATTTCCTGCCCTATATCTTGGATTTGAGACCATGTAAAATGTCTTCATTGTTGCGTCAATATCTATCTAAGTCTTAGCGAATGTATAGTTTTCGGTCTATATTTTGAAAATACTCACCAATGCCTGACCCACTTGCTTTGGGAGTTGATATTTATAGGAGTATTAATATGCCAGGCCAGCCGGCCTTGTAGGTCTGAACCTTTGGTCACTTGGCCTTATGAAAATTGTAGCATGACAAATAGAGTTCTTAATAGATAGTGATATGCAAGCCCAGATTCTGATTAGTGAATGCAGCCTCGATGAAGTCAAAAAGAGGTGCAACAAGAGTAGATCAAAGAATCCATATTCGAGCTAGTTCCATTTAGCGCAGCATTTGGATGGTCCATATGCTTGAACGAAAGCCCCGAGCTCTCATAAAAGGATCTCTCTTGGGAATTTCTAGGGATGATTCTCTGCTGATTTTTATTTGTTACTGTTTTTATGATAAAAGATTTATGAAATCTGGCTGCTTATTTTCTGCTCTATCAGTTTTCACCTGTTGAAATCCTCCAAAATCTCAGTGGCTGAACTGATGCAGACAAATCCCTTTGATTCCATCCTTTTAGTAACTTTATGTCTGCTCTAGTTCTCCTATATAAATCTTGTGCTACCTTTGATTCAGGAAATTGAAGATAACAAGAAATTTCAGTGTGTATTCATTGTGTGATGCATCATCTTCTCTTGAGTGTGTTGCTCAAGAACCCTAGGTTATTCTCTGCTAGGTGCGGTTTTTAGAACTTTTAGGTGTGATGCGTAAGAACCTTCAGTGTGATGCCTATGTTTGTTTGTTTATCTTTGTCTTTCTTCATATCATATTTTCACCTTAGACCTAAGCTTCACCTAAACAGCATATTTCCTTGCCCTTTCAGTTCTGAAAACCTTGATGCCTTCTTAAACCTCAAAATCTAAATAATCCGGTCACTGCAGAGATGAAGCTAGGAAGCCTGTCATTGATGGTTGTGGTAGTGTGAATGTTGTATCAGCAACGACCGTCAACCGCTTCAAGCTTCCTATTGAATTGCTTCCTTATCCTTACAAGGCAGCTTTGATTTACAGCACCCATATTCCAGTAAACCAATGTTGTCTTGTTCCGCTATATGCTGAAGGTCCCATGAGCTTTACGCGTATGCTTCTTGGTCGACTATGGTTTTATGATCTTGATGTGAAGCATTATGATACAGAAACCACTTATTCTTTTTACCATAATCAGAATGAGATTGTCTGGAAGCCGATGAGTAAAGCTGAGATGAAAAGGTATGAAGAACCAAAAATGAAAAAAAAAAAAAAGACGGGAATGAGTTAATAACGAGTTAATAACCCTAAGGAAGATTGCGGAACAAGCTTTCATAGAGTCAGATTTCAATTCAGTCCAAAGTGATAGCCAACCCGATTGTGGAGGACAAAGATATTCTGGCCGATCACTCTGGCTAACCACAAATATCGCCACAACTTGTTCCTGAAATTGCGAATTTTAAACCTCAATGAGAGATCGTGACAGACAAAGATGTCATGACATTCGAGTTGAATGCCCATCTGCGTTATACAACTCAGAAAGTTCATGCTACAAATCCAACGAAAGCGAAACAGATGAGTATGTTATTGAAGTTTCAATGCAGTACAATGAGTTTGTGCTGCAGTCTGCCAGCAACGCCAAAAATTGATTTTGTAATTCCTAAGAATCCAAGGACTCAGATGGGTGGTTTGCTCTTGTCACATTTCCCACCTTAAGTAAAGACAACAAGGTTGCGTCAGGTGCAAGATTTTCATTCCAAACCGTGGCTGGAAGATCAAAAGTATTGGATTCTTGGGACATCTTAGAACATGAGGTTGAGTTTCCTCTAATCCGAGGAGGATGATAATGTTCAAGAGAGGTGCAATAAGGTCGGATCAAAGAATCCATATTCGTGCTGGTTCCGTTTAACGCAGCATTTGGGAGGTCCAAAAGGCCCCAAGTTCTCATATAGCATTGCCATAGATTGAATGGATACATCTTGGGGATTTGATTTGCTTCTGATCTTCTACAGATGTGTTGCTGTTTTTATTTAGAAAAAATTGTGAAATCTGGCTGCTGGTTTTCTGCTCTCTCAGTTTTACACCTGTTGAAATCCTCATGATTTCAGCTGGCTAAACTGATGCAGATCAATTCCTTGATTTCAGCCTATAGTATCTTTATGTCTGCTCTACTTCTCCTATATAAGTCATGTACTGCCTTTGTTTTAGGCAATTGAAGATACAGGAAACTTCAGTGCGTATTTGATGTCTGATGCATCATCTTCTCGCGAGTGTGATGCTCAAGAACCCTAGTTGTGATGCCTAGGTATTTTTCTAAGTGTGATGCCTAAGAACCCCCGGTGTAGGTTAGTTTGTTTGCCTGTCACTTTGTTCATATCATATCTTGCACCTTAAGCCTAGGCTTCACCTAAACAGCATATTTCCTTGCCCTTTCAGTTGTCCAAACCTTGATTACGCTGTGTCCTGCGTCAAGCCTTCTCTAGGTTAAGTTGCAGAAAGAACTATCTTTTACTTGCTCTAACTTTTGATGGATTAAACCCACCTTGTTGCTTGGGAAAAGGTCACACAGAAAGAAAAGAGGAAAAAGATTGGTGGCCATCGAATTTGTATGGTTAGAATATTGCAAATCCTCCCACTTTGAGAAAGCTGGTCGGAACATCCTCAATAATGTGGAAAGCTTGTGTTCCCATATCTTCTTGATGAGTACCTCAAAAGGGAAGAAATCTTTAATTACTAACCTTTTCCAGGGAAAAGGTATTGTAAAGAGTGTTTACTTTTCCTTTTAAATAGTGAAGTGTTGTCAAAGATTATCACGAAATTACAAATAATTTAGGAGATTGAAGAGGCTTATTGCTTTGGTATGACAACTGGTTGGGCCTTTCTCTTTTGTTGGAGGAGATCAATCATGACAAACACCTTCTGTTTTCTTCCTTAAGGTTAAGGGCATCGTACATGAAATTGGGTTGGAAATTTATTACTTCTGCGTACCCTTTGCCCCAAGAAATCGCAAATAAATTTGGGCTACCCATCCCCTGCGTGCTCAGGAAGATCAAAGAGTTTGTTTGTTTTGTAAAACGCAATGGTGTAAATCTTTCTAAATCTGCTTGTAACTTTTTTGACAAGGAACCACAACCTCAAATATTCACTGGATATGGATGTGGATAATCAAGCCCCCCCCCCAATAGTGCTTCTACCAACATGACGGTGTTATGAGTATTGCTCTAAAGGCATCTAGGAACATCTGTGAATCGGACTTATGTGCTAAAAGACTGCCCGAAGGTCTGTGGTTGGAGTTGGTAATTATTGATGACACACATCTCAGTTCACTTCTTAACTTGACCTACACAAATTATATTTAAAAAAAAAAAAGAAAAGAAATGTCCCTGGCAGCTAATTACAAAGCTGCACTTTGGTCCAAACGAGGGTGCATCTATCTTGCCCCTCATTTTGACTACTTTTCTTTAATTAATATACTGGTCGTATAATACTTGGACTAAGGGTCAAGTTGTTGGGATAACTTGGAGATCTAGAAATTTAGAATCCATTGAAAGTACTTAAACTCTGCCTCAAATTATCCTGCATGATGTAATGATTCCAACCTATGATGTTGTCCAAGCTTTCCCGCCTTGCCCATATTGGAACTCCTAAATTTCCCTATCATATAAGCTGGAAGCAACCTTGCTCTGGGTGGCTTGATCTGAAGACTGTGCTTTGGGTGGTTCCTAAAAGATGTTTAACCTTTTATTCTTTTCACCTACAGTGTAGCTAACCAATTACTTGTTTCTGCAATTCTTTTGGCCTGTGTGATGTATTCTGAAGGATCTTTAGGATTTCATCTGATTGGTAGTGGGAAAGATTCTTGCCAATAACAGCCGTCATTTAGGTCAACTAAGAAGTTAAAACGCTTAATATACTCATACTTGTTCACAGGTACGTTGGTCTGAAGGCGTGCATCACACGCTTACCTGATAATGGCTATGGCTCTAATGTAACGACGTGGCCCGCACGCCTTCACTATCCACCAGACAGGCTCGTTAGCATAAAAATGGATGCTTACATGTCTAGGAAGGATATTTTCAAAGCAGAGTTGAAGTATTGGAGCATTATTGTTGACAGCTATATTCGTGCTTTTCATTTGAAGGAATTGAATGTACGAAATGTGATGGACATGAGGGCTGGATTTGGAGGGTATGTTCTTTGATCCCTTTTGCATCTGTGTTTGATGTGTTAGTTTTTAGCCATGCTTTAATCAATACTTTCTGTTTTCATAGAAGGTTGAAGCATGTATACTTAGCTTGGAATTTGTTCATGGCAGATTTGCAACAGCACTATACGACTTTGGGATTGATTGTTGGGTTATGAATGTTATTCCTGTTAGTGGCATCAATACCTTACCCGTACTTTATGACCGTGGACTCTTAGGAGTTATACATGACTGGTATGGACTACGTACCCCTTTCTCTTTGCTTAAATTTGTGTCCCCTGACTTCATCTGCTGGGCTAAAAGACACTAAGCTTCATCAAGTTCAGTGGTTAATATGGATTCGAGTTGTCATTGCATGATTTTGGTTTATAATCATGTTACTTGTGCATAAAATCTCATGATGAAGTATTGGCTGATTTTGATCCATTGTGTTCACATAACTTGCAAAACATGAGTGTGATAATGTTGCGAGGTTTTCTGCTCTGGCTTGTGCCTCTGGCAGTTCATACAATGATGTATAAGCACAATGTAAACTGATCTACTTGTCCATTGATCAAGTGCATGTTCAACCGGAATGAATGCTGCATTTCTGAATTTTATTTTTCTTCCTACGACCTTGGTTCTAGAAGTTTTGATTTTCGCTTGGGAACTTGGCTGATTTATGTTCATGAGAATCCAAAAATCTTCTGTGTACGAATACTGTGTTTTACAAAAGGAAATGCATAAATTGGACCCATGATCACCAATCATCTCACAAACATTCCTTTATTGAGAAAAGTGTTACCTAATTTGTGGTTCTTTGGTACGTCGTACGGTAATGGATATCTGGTAAATGGACGTGTAGGTACAAAATGCATGGGGGGTAGGCATAGTCAGTTTGCTATTTAAGGTCGTGGCTCACTGAGGATTGCTTCGGCATGTTATAGAATGACAACAATTTTGTTAGAGAGGTGTACATCGGTTTGCTCGACAGTAAGGTGAGAGGACGAAGAGAGCATGTACCATATGGGCCTAATTGTATTTTTACTTATTCTCTACAAATCGAGTAAAATACCATTGTACTAAAATTCGGTATACGCCATTTGTGGTTCCTCGATTTGGAGTATCACTATACCAGAGTACCATCTTTCGGGTCGCATGTACCAATAGGCAGGACGCTAGGGGGTAGGACTATTAGGCCACTGTGATTGTGAACGGAGGTGCTAGAACTTCTCTGATTTATGACACGCAGAAATTATGAACAACTATGCAAGGGGAGTATCAAATATGCTGGAACTGCATCTTTTTATGAAATCATCTCCAGTTAATACTGTCTTTTGATTGAGGAATCCGGTGTTCAGAACGTGGAAGTTTGATGATTTTAATCGTGTCCCAGGTGTGAACCTTTTGACACTTATCCTAGGACTTACGACTTGTTGAATGCAGCAAGTCTCTTCTCTGTAGAGCAAAGAAGGTATGACTCCTAATTTTTCCGTCATTTATATGTATTTAGCTCATGTATGCCTCGTTTGGTGCAAGGGAAAGCATGAACTTACGCGCCCTGTGTTTGTTGAACCAGATGCAATATCTCAACGATCATCCTTGAGATGGACAGAATTCTGAGACCAGGTGGGCGCGTTTACATTAGTGACACTATACCTGTTATCGAAGAAATTCAGGAAATTGCAAAGGCTATTGGATGGGTGACGTTTAAATTTGACTCTGGTGAGGGTCCCCATGCAAGCTTGAAGCTTTTGAACTGTGAGAAACGTCTGTAACATGTTTAAATCCTCCGAATTCCGCCCCCCCCCCCCCATTCTTTTACCCTCAGAAAAGGGAATAGATATTAGATCTCTTTTCATTACCCTTTGCTATCAAAAGCCTGGTATCCCGTCTTCATATCCCGAAACCAAAGTGCTTTTGCTGCAGCTTACCGGTTGTACTCTCGTGTACATAGTCAATAAGTCGTGTTAGCACCCGTACAGGAGATTTGGACAACTGCGCCTGCTTAGCAGCAATGTGGAACTTCGCCTTTCATTCTTTCTGGTAGTCTGACAGGTTATTGAGGGTTTAGAAAAATTCATTCTTTTTTTTGTCCATCCTAGAGGATTAAAGGGGGGTGAAATATAAATTGGGTAGTTTCCACAAAAGATTTGATCCACATTGCTGAGATATGTAAAAATTTGCAAAAATGTGACGAGATTTGAGCCTAGGTCATGTAGATTGGACATAAACCAGCAACAAAACTGACCACAATGTCTAATCTCGTTAGATTCAGAACCTCAACCTACTTTGCAACTCTCATTTGTGTCAAAATTGTAAGCCTTAAAACTCCAGTAAATTTCAACATGCAAAAGCAAAAATACATCATTTCTTCACATGCAATCATTCTGAAACATATCATCTTGCATCCGGTAAAGCTAAAAGCCCATAATGGGTATTTAGGGGTTGGACTATAAAAAAGAGATTTCTGCTCAATCTGCTATGGCTTTGTGGAAGAATCTTTGTGAGCAGCAGTATTAACCTGTTTGGAAAGATAAGCTTCATAAATCTCTACGACAAGACGAGGATCCTTCTCCACAAGTTCTTTGTACTCCTCCCTCTTACTTAGCTTGTCCATGTTGTCCATGATCAACGACTGAGCTGCATCAAATAAGCTCTTCGCATTGTGCTGGTTTGCAAAGGCAAAGCTCAGGAGTGAATTCTCCCAGTTCAATTTGGAAATCATGTATTTCTCACAGTAGGTCTTAAGATGCTTCACTTGGTATTTGTCAGCCAATACTAAAAGGTCACAGGCCATGTGCTCGTCAAGACATGCTTCAGCGGTATATAAATAGTTGACGAAGGAACGAAGGGCGTCATAGGATACATCACTTATCTTGATCGTGCCACTCAGGCTTTCCTCCATCTCATTTTCAAGCATGGCTCTAAACACTGGAGAGCGGCTGGCCTGTTGAACGAAAACTGCATCTTAAAAATGTAGAGAAATATAAAATGAAAAAGGGGCTAATTTTTCTGTTTTTTCAATGAAAAGAAATTTCCAGGAATAAATCATCGGAACAGGTTGCTCTTCGCATAAGACTACTAGAAAGCAACACGTTATATATGATTGAACTTTCTGATGAGTCACGCCAAAACCTTTTAAGTTTCCTCAATATACGGCTTTCTTGTGAGGGATCTGCCATTTTGGTGAACGCGCAAATCCTCCCATACTTTGAGTTGAACAAACTAACTATTCATAAACTTCTGAATAGCCGACATCCAATGTTTTACAATATCAAACATCATCTAGGAAATGGTGATAGTCACCAACTCTCAGTTTTAATTTCAAGTTCTTTATATCTTTTCTGCTAACCAATAGACATAGTAAGGTGGTAAGACGAAGCCCTTCACATTATGTGGAATTCGAACCACGAGCTCTGTTCCACTGGGGGCACTCAAACACCTTGAAATAGTATTAATAACTGACTGGAGTTTAAAAAAATCTAAAATTGAGAGCTCCCTGCTCTTCATTACAAACTCCATTTTTAACCTGGTGGATACAAGGGGAGGAAACATAAAAGACAATAGCTTCTTGGTATTTCTGGCTACAATATTGTGTAAATGGAAGTCTAATCAAATGAATATTAAGCTGGTTCAGGCCTAAGCGTTGACCAAAGCAATATTGAGCTGGGAGGGGAAGTCATCACCCAAGGAAGAGTAAAGCATCTTATAAAATGCACGTCAACTGCAAACTAAAATTCAAATGCAGCTTGAATATCAAGAAATCTACTAGTGTATAAAATACCCCTAATACATATACATATTTGATGTGCAATCATGTTTATCTTCGAGCCATAGAATAAATAATGTCCTCTTATGATAGGTGATTTTCCAGTAAACAGATATGCACTCACAGGAATATATGCCAACATTAACTTTACCTATCATGGTACATACGTGAATAAATTCACATGTGAAGGCAAAAGGCTCACTACTTCAGATGCTTATTCAATGCTTGGAGACCATAACAAGGCCGGAATCATATGCATTTTTTCAGGGAAAAGAGGTCCCAATTACAACGACCTCTATCAACTTGGTGCTTTCAACACATAAGCACAAACAGCTATGTGGCAATCCACTGCACAATGTCCAGTCTGAACTGTTAACATTAAGAGAGCAGCCCTTGCTAGGAATAGACGCAAAAAAGGACCCGAACCCGCAGGTCAATCCGTAACCCGCCAAAAAAAGCCGGGTACGGGTACAAGAATCACAGACCCGTTGAAATGTTACCCGTACCCGGACCAACCCGTAAATTCCGGTTCTGTCCGGTTCGGGTACGGGCTACCCGCGTTGGTTCAGTATATAACCATTAGGGTTCACTTTCTCTTCAGAGGCTCTCATTTCTTTCTCACCGCTCACCTCCCTCTCTAAACTCTCTCGCCTCCCACAGCTTGTCTCTCTCTCTCTCTCTCTCTCTTCCTCCCAAAGTCAAATCCACCCACACCGCACAACCCATCTATCTCTCTTTTCCCCCCAACGTCAGATCTACCGACGATCGCATCAAGTCAACTCGACGGCGCCATGGTCGCTCGTCGCTCAATCCGTCACCGCCGTCTTGAGTATAGCTTCGCCGTAGCTTCGCTTGTCATTCAACTTCAGGCTGACCACGGATTCAAATTTCAATCTTTCAACCAAAAGTTAGATCTACTTCTAGAAACCCAATTCTCTTCCAGTCACCGCCAAACCCTCACCGTCGTCGCTGACGAAGGCTGATTTCTTTGATAGATCTGTCTTGATTTACAAAGTCATCTGACTATCCAACCGATTAGATTTACCTGTATTTTTTTTTTGTTAATTTGTTTACTAATGTTCTGCATTTGAGGTGATTTTAATTTTAAAGATATGTGTTTATTGGTTTGGATTTGAGATCTGAGATTTGAGAACGGAGATTTGAGATGATTGTTAGGTTTTGTTGTGCAATTTTTAGGGGGTTATGGAAATTAGAAGTGATAATGGTGAAACCAAAAATAAGGAAAAAAATAAACTAAGGAAAAAAAACAAGTGAATATAATTTTAAAAAGATTTTTTATTTTTTTAATATAATCAGTTTACCCGCAGGTAATACCCGAACCGACTGGGTAGGGTACGGGTTTTAAAAATGGCTACCCGTAAAATTCCGGGTAATTTTTAGCCGACCCGTTTTTACCCATATCCGGCCGGGTATTACCTGTACCCGGCAGAGGTCTAGCTAGGAACCCTAGCAGCATTGGAGTGTTCCCAGCCAAATGGAAGCAATTAGAGACTCAAGTGAAAAGGTGAGCTCAATCATAGGTACACATATGTATCTCCACTTATGCACTATCCACATATGCACATTTCAAAACAAGCACTTCCCTCGTTCCATGATTCAAGTCCCTTAACTACAAATCAAATTCCTAGGTTAAGGTCTGAACAGGCATACATTGGAGTAAACTCGCATCGCAGCTAATTATATGATCATAAATGGAAAAATAATATGGGTCATTATAGACCATATGTCTATGTGCTCATAGACTACCTGCAGAAATCTGCTAAATAGTCAAAGGGGCTTGAATTATGGAAAAAATGTGATGCTCTCGGCAACATATATCGACGAAAATAACAAGCATACTCCCTTCCTTTCACATATTCTTTTCCCCCTTCGACTTTTTGTGAATGTCCAGGATAAGTTTCGAACACGTAAACCACATATTGAACTGAAATAGCCGTTAAATATCATATAAGCACCTCTACACAAGTCAAACCAGGTAAAAAAACGTGTTCAAGACCTTTTACAAGAATTGCAAGGGGTGAAAGGGGTTTTGGTAGCTAATTATAGGGGTGATTAAAGTCCATTAAATATATGGTAGTTAACTAGCGATCATAGTCGACAAACAAAGTCCATTTCATAAACGGTAGTTAACTAAATGATCATAATTGACAAACAATTAAACGGGCAATTAAAGTCCACGAGTCAACGTGCTCATAGTTTAATTGCAGAGTTCCGCTAAAAAGGAACTCAAATTATGGCACAGATGTGATGCTGGCAACAAATACATATCAAAGTAAATAGCAATCATGAACAAAACAAGCAGTAAAACCCACGCACAAATCTTTGGTACTCCTTTCCGTTCCATAATTTTTGTCCCCTTCGACTTCTTTTGAAATGCCTAGGTTTCGAACACGTAAACCGCAATTTAACCAAAACAGTCACGACAGATCATAGAAGTGTCAGTTGACTAAGTCAGACACGACTAGAAATGATATTTCACTTGCTAAATATCTATTCTAGTAATAATTCGCAAAATGTGGGTGTATAAAACAAAGAGGAAGTACTTGATCGATTGAGATGGGTACTGACCAGAACTGCCTTGTGGGCCGGGACGGGGACCGGGTTGTCGGAGGCGACCAATACAACGTCGGTGAAGCAAGGAGCGACGGCGGGCCGCTGCTGGTGGTGGTGGTCGAGTGGGCCCAGTGGAGCCCAGAAGCGGAGGAAGTGGACCTTGGCCTTGAGGTCTTCGATCTCGCGCTTGAGCTCCTCCTCGGTCTCGCTGGCCTCCTCGTAGCACTCCCTGCACGTGCCCGCATCGCTCGCCGCGTACTCCTCCTTGCACGACACGCACTTCATCATCGCCTCCTGGGCGCCGTTCTCCGCCTCGGACTCCTCGTCCTCCGACAGCGGCCGCCGGAACTGGCGCCGCATCATCCCTTTGCGATTCTCGTTAAAAATGCCTTTTTTGGTTCTTTGTTCCGTCGTCGAGGGCTTTATGGTGTGTGTGTGTGTGTGACTATAGAAAGGGAGGCCAGATATAAAATTATCAGATTGTACACAATTTAGAAGTTCAAATCATTTGCAATTAATTAACTCGACTTTATTCCGTCAAACTCTTTCGGTAGTCCTTAAAATAGTTCACGAACTCTTACTTCCGTTAAAATAATCCTTTTATTCTGCCACTAACTAGGTTGTTGAAAACCAGGTTGACGAGGTGGTGATCGTCGTTGCGCTGGGATGTGACGATTGTGGGTAAGAAATTGGAGGAAAGCCATCAACACCCTTAATCAAGGCCATATGTGATGCCAATGAAGTTGGTTCATAGATCGTGTGGATGTGCCACAAAAGATATAATTCAAGTCAGTTACAAAGTGTTCAGTACTGAGAGAGAGTAAGGGTAGATTCCAACTTAGAACAATCGACAATCCAAGCTGAGGTCGAAGAGTCACTATTGAGAATCAGAGTCCAAGCTAGGGTACTGAGTCCAACTCCAAGAACTTTCTCTCTAGAATCTCTATTTTTTTGAATTATAGAGCAAGAATGTGAGTTTTGTAAAAGAATTCAAGTGTCATCACGTGACACGTGGCACCCCTTAGAATGACACATGAGTGGGGGCATAATTACTGGTGCTCCTCGGACTGTTAGATTGCATATATTGCCTTGCCTGCCCCGTACAACTTGGCTCTACCAGTTTAAGAATACTAACTTACACAGTGTTGGTGTGGCCAAAGAATGCCCTTAATCTAGCCACTGTTTCAAAGACCCCCACGAGGGGCTTCAAGAGAGAGAAGGTCCTACAGACCTGTTCTATTCTCGAAGTGAACCAGGTGTTATTATCTTGGGCGTTAGTGATCACTGACAACGTGAGTTTGACAGGGTCATATCTCAGGCTTGCCTAGTGTCATGCAAGTCGCCCCAGGCAGAGACAGTGTCTCGAAGAACGAACCTATCTCGCTGTGAAGGGTCCTCATGTTGGAGCACTACAAGTGGAGCCCCTGGGATGCTGCACAATCTAGAGAGTGGGTTGAAGCATATTCTATGTCCAAGACGAAGCACGCTTAGTGTGGCGAGTTAATGAACCAACGTTGGGTGCATGGTAGTGTGACTTGGTGCTGAAGGCACGACTGTATAAGTAACGCAGTGCCGAGGCATGGCGGGATGTGTGTGGTGTCAAGGGCATGCTTAATGAAAATGGTGTAGGGGTGCACTGAACGAGCATCGTGTGGGGCATGTGACATAGCGACAGGACATGGGCACGACCGAGGGAAAAAATGCTAGGACTCATAGCACTCAGGCCTTGCAACGGGTGCTATGCTGGGGCACGTAGCAGGGAGACGGCGCCAGTAACCGTTGAGTGTCACAGCTCTCTAGCGCCATGTTGGGTGTCGTGCAGGGGGCACGTAACTCAGAGACAATGCTTAGGCACGATCTGGCTTAAAGGCACTAGGACAGAGGTCACGGCGCAATTAGCTTTTGGAGAGAAAAGGACAAAAATGGTGAACACCCCCCCGGCCCCCAGGGAAAGGGAGCCCCCAAGGGGATGCCCTAACTAACCTCCCTAAGGGGAAGGCCTAGAGTCGACCCCTTGGTAAAAGATGACATGTCATCAACTTCTTTGGCATAGAAAAAGGTGTGCCGAAGCCAACACTTAGGGAAACTTTTTGGAGAAAAAGTGAGGGGCACGTGACAAGAATGTGCACCTCGGGTTGATTGGCTTGGGAGCGTTGAACTGTGACCGTTAAAAATTGTTGACATGTCGCAAGAACTAAGCCTGAAGGGCACTCAAAAGGCGTTGCTAAGATGAGTTAGCAACATAAGCCTCATGCAAGCACTATGCACAGAGGAAAAACTTCAGCATGTAACGCGTATATGCTAGCACGCTAAGTATTGAATGCCAAAAAAACTAAAGGAGCAAAATATGAAAGACTTGAAAAAGTCATGGGGGTAATCCAGAATTTGCCAACTAGTGGGGAGTTTGAAAATGGATGGCCAAGATGTGATCTTAGACCAATCAATATCAACACAATCCTTTTTAAAGTTTATTCATCATCTTCTTCATTTTGTACATTGGAAGACTTGAAAAAAAAGTGCGAGGTAAAGAAAGAAGATAAAATAGAGGAAGAAAATGGGGTGAAAGAGGGAGCCAACTACAGCAAGGATGAGAGTGTCACTTGAAGTAAGGAGGTGGAAAGAAAGAAGAGAGAAGGAATGAGTGGCGTGGTGCCACTCATCCCTTAGGATGAATTAGCAAAGGTAAGGGGAGGGTATTCGGGTGCGGGGAAAGGGAAAGAAAACAAGGGCAAGGGACCTCGCGGCATGAGTTGGGGGTGCTCTTGTCAAAGTCACCACGATGGGTGAGGGGAGTAATGCCAAAGCTATGGTCGCAAGGCACATGGGAGATATGTGGGCTAACCCCAGGCCTACCCATGGTGTGCAAGAAGGGAAAGATGAAAAGGGAAAAAGGGTTGTAGGCGGTGGAGGAAGGAAAAAGAGGGGAGAAAGGAAGGGGTTGCTGAAGGGTTGGGTGGTGAAAATGGTGGTGGACCGGAGGGTTACACGTTGAAGAGAGAAGGGTCAGGGGACCTCAGGCCGGGGGTGGGGGGAGAGAAGGAGTACCTCGGGGTTGATCCTCAAGGGAGAGGAGGAAAGGCCGACCTCAAGGGAGATTGGGAGAACTGACCCACAAAAAAGAGCCTCGGTACAAATGGGCTAGCGACAACACTTTGGTGAGGTCGGGTCGAGGAATTTAGAGGTTCAAGGTGGGAGATAGGGGAGCAAGAAAATTTTGAAGGTAGGCAAGGGCCAAGGGAAGGGGAGGGTGGGGAGAAAAGAGTAAGGGCTAAGGATATGGGGCGTAATCACCTTTTGCCTACCTCTAGCTCAAAACATGCATTCATACCAGAGTGGGGACATTTAGTGCCTTTGACATTTAAGGAGTCTGGGACGAGGACTTGCGATCTAGAGTAGAATAAAAGTAGTATTTTTCTAGCATTGAAGGGGGCCATCCCTAGTGTGCCTAATAAGCAGCTGTGGAGGGAGTTGGGCGTTCGGGTGGTGAACTGGGAGTTCTCTGTTCATTGGAATGATCAGTCGACATGCGATGGCCTATTGATGCTATTGCCATATGTGAGAGCCCCGACCAGTGCTGGTCTGTCTTTGATATCACCAAAGTTGTTGTCTAGCATACTTGTGGATAGACTTTATATGCCTTTGTTACATGTGGTGTTCAAGGCTCACATTTTGATACCCACATGGTGGGATGATTGGTACGATCGTATTACGGGTGACCAAGCCTACCATCAATGTGACAGCTAGGAGACTGTAGATCTTCAAGGACGTCAGCGGGGTAACATATGTTCTTGCTAGATGGAGTACCTAGACATGCACCTGCATCACGAGGTTGGAGAAAACAGGCCCTACACTGCTGGACATGGTGATGCTGAAAGGGTAACGAATGAACGATATAGATGACATTTCTATGTTACAGTGTGAAGCACTTTTATGGCACGAGGGTGTCACAGTGGGGGACTAGGAAGGGAGATCCTCCAAAGTTCATACGGGGCCTCTATTCATGGACGAGACTCATCACCTAGTGGCGATCCTTGCTTTGTTCTTATCAGAGTAAATTCTTATCATGCTTAGCACCTAGCAAATATTTATAGCTATGTATTTATTTATGTCTTGCATGCGTAGGTCATACTTCATGCAATTAGACGATATTGTCCAAAAGCGTATTATATTCATGTTATTGTGAGCCTTTAGAGGCATATAGTAGATGTTCATGTTTCGTCCTGTTCTTCGTATTCCTGCTTAGAGTAGCCTTGTAACTGTTGATTCATGTGTTGGACTTTGTATGTTTGTCATCAAGAACAGAATGTCCGTAGGAGTACTCCTTTTGGCCATCAAATGGCGAAGGGAGCGGTACGGCTTTTGCCTAATCTAACTAGACACCTTGTACTCTCAACTAGATCAGTTTGTCAGCGAGGTGAAGTGGTTGTATGGGCATTATCGGGAGATGACTTACATCGATTGGATGTTCTTACAGTGCTACTTCTGTAATATCCGCTACTTTAAGAAAGGTTTAAAATACCTATCGGTGATACAAAAAATAAAGTGGAATTAATTTTGTGCAATGCTCGGGTATTAGCTAAGTATGAGAGCTTACAAAAATTTTGGAACAAAAATATAATTTTTGAAAATTTTTGGGGTCATTTTGTAACTTTAGAAAACTTTAGGGGCTAAATTATAAATTTTGAAAGTGAGGCATTATGAGTCAAATGTTAGAGATAGTGGTTTCAATAAGATGCTACCTCCTCCTTGGTTACTTTATGACATATTTTTTAAATTATAAACTAGTTAACTATTTAAATGACTAAGGAATTAAATAAAAAAACAAAAAAAAGTAAGGAAGGGAATTATGGGAAAAGAAAAAAAAAATAAAGAAACAGAATAGTAATAGAAAGAACAAGAAACTGAGAAGGAAAATAGAGGAAAACAGAGGGGGAAAATAGTGCTTCGGGGGGCAGAAAAATCAGAGAAAAAGAGAGAGTTTGTGAAGGAAAGCTCAAGGTTATTCTTCCCTCTTCTTTCTAGTGTGTGAATTCAAGTCTTGTGCGTGTGTTTAGGGACTGTGCATTGTGGGTATGCTGTGGACAAAGTTGTGTGGGGGGTGGGCTTAGTGTGTGTCTGAGGGCTTCTAGTGTGGATTAGAGAGTAATTCGTGTGTTTTGGTATGCATATATGTGTTTCAGTGGAGTAGTGGACTTGTGTGTGTGTATAACTGTGTGTGTGGGGGGGGGGGGGGGGGCGTGTGTCAAGTGAGTGTTCACAGTGGGTGTGAGTTCGGGTGGTGAGTGTATGTGATTGTGTGTAAAAGGTGTATTTAAATGTGTTAGAGTGTGGTTAGGTTAGGTGTGATTATGTGGGGGTATATGTAGCAGTGTGTGTGAATTGAGTGTGTATATGGGTCTTGGCAGGAAGAAGGTAGAAGAGAAGTGTATGTAGTTTAGGTGAAATAATTGGTGTTTTGATTTGAATAATGCTTGTATTTGTCGCCGGGGGGGGGAGGTATAGTTTAGGTAGATTTATATGATTTTTTTTATAAATAGTTAGCGTCAAAATCTGACAAAGTTCAAAACAATAATTCCCATTATTTTTGCAAAACGTACGCTCCAAAATTATTTGGGAATTTTCAGTATCTACAAAGATGCTAAATTAAGGTATCAATTAAAAAGAATTATCAAATTATTTAGCATAGCAAACCAAATTATTTTAATCTGAAAATTTTAGAAAAACTTATTTTACTGATATGCTCCATTTTCTAAAATTCTACCATTCTGAGGTAGCGCAACTATTTTTTGAAGAACCGACTTCCTAAGCGTTCAGTCAGGACAACGATTCAGGATTTTCAGACAAAAATTTTTTAAAATACTTTTTGGCGCAAAAATAACTTTAGGATGTTTAAAATAGTATTTTAAAGTCTTTTTGAAATTTTTTTGGTGCCATAAATCACCATGGGGTATTTTGATAGTTTGTCATCCAGAAGGGGTATTTTGGTATATTTACCTATAAAAGCTATTTTTGAGTAAATTCACATATGGAAAGGATATTTTAGTGACTTTACTTATGTAATATCCCGAAAATTTTCTTTTTCCTTGTTCGTTATTATTATTTTAAGTAAATAACTTTGTGGTCTTTTTGGTAATAATTAAGAAAATGGTTGTCATCGTTTCTAAAATTTTCAGTCGAATGAAAGTTGTTTCATTTGAATCAAAATGAAGAAAAAAAAAATGATGTTTTGGAGTTTCTGAAGTTTTTGGTCGAATTAAAAGTTTTAATTCAAATGGAAACCAGTTTTCGGTTGAATGAAAATAGTTTGGCTTCAAATGGAAATGAGTTTTGCTTCGAACAAAAAGATTTTGTGTGTAAAATGAGCTACTGATGTTTTCGATCGAATTAAAAGTTTTAATTCGAATGGAAACCAATTTTTAGTTGAATGAAAATAGTTTGGCTTCAAATGAAAATGGAGCAAATTATGCTTGAGGCTCCAGTGACTTAAGAAGAGATTAAGAGAGCTATGTTTGCTCTAAAAAATAACAAAGCCCCTGGACTAGATGGATTCACATCTGAATTTTTTCAAGAAAATTGGGAAATTGTGCAAACAGAAGTGACTGCAGCTGTTATGGAGATATTCAATAAGGGCAAGGGAGTTCAATTGTTTAACAACACTGCCATTACTCTGGTTCCCAAAGTTCCATGCCCCCAAACAATGAAGGAATTCAGGCCTATAGCTTGTTGTAACACCATATACAAGTGTCTCAAAAAATTTGTGTGATAGAATCAAGAAGATCCTGCCTCAGCTCATCAATACCAGACAATTTGCATTTATAGTTGGAAGGAATATTGCAGATAATATCTTGCTAATGCAAAAGTTGGTAAAAACTTATCACAGGAATAATGGAACCCCAAGATATGTCATGAAGATTGACTTACAGAAGGCCTATGACTCTGTTGGCTGGGAATTTCTCCACACAGTAATGAAGGTAATGGGGTTTCCAAAGAAATTCATTGATTGGGTAATGAGATGTGTCACAACTGCTAGGTTCTCAATTAACCTAAATGGGTGCATGGAGGGATATTTTGCTGGAGGGAAAGGACTGAGGCAAGGGGACCCCATATCCCCTTACATGTTCCTACTGGTTATGGAATGCTTCTCAGGAATTATGGATTATTATGCCTACCACAATGAGTTCCAGTACCACCCTAAATGCAAGGAATTGAAGATTACTCATTTATGCTTTGTAGATGACTTATTCCTGCTAGCAAAAGCTGACCAATCTACATTGCAGATGATGAAGAATGGTATCCTTGAATTTGAGCAACTATCTGGGTTAGCCCCAAATCTGAGTAAAAGTGCCATGTACATTGCTGGAGTGAATGAACAAACAGTACAGACTTTGTCAGCAGTTACAGGGATTCCTCTAGGTGTATTTCCAGTTACTTACCTAGGGGTTCCCTTAATCTCTACAAAACTGCAGTATAAGGACTGCAGGGTATTAGTGGAAAGAGTAACCCAAAGAATATCAAGTTAGACAACTAAATTCCTATCATATGCTGGAAGAGTACAGCTAGCTACCTCAGTGCTCCTAAGTATGCAAGTCTACTAGTGTAGTCTTTTTGTGCTTCCCAAGAAAATCATCAAGCAGATAGAAGGCAAAATAAGAGCATTTATCTGGCATGGGGATGATGTGAAGTGTACTGGCGCAAAGGTAGCTTGGAAAGAATTATGCTTACCAAAGAAAGAAGGTGGACTGGGGATAAAAAGATTAGAGGAATGGAATAAGGCAGCTATGTGCAAGCATTTGTGGGATTTAGCTCACAAGAAAGATACCCTGTGGGTTAAATGGTGTCATGTGTATATAATAAAGAACAGACACATATGGTCCTTCAAACCACCAATTACTTTATCATGGACTTGGTGCAAGATTTTGAAGTTAAGGAATCAGATGCAACATATGTGCACATATAAAGTTGGGAATGGGTTGCATACTTGGCTATGGTTGGACAAATGGGTAAATGGTGAAAGTTTTGTATCTCAATTTGGTCCAAGAGTAGTATATGATTCTGGTCTGCCCATGGAGGCAAAGGTAGCTGACATTATGGAAGAAGATGGATGGAGAGTGCCACTTAACAAATCACTAGCATTGATAGAAATGAATAATTCCATCAATACAATGGGAAATCCTCCAGTACATTTACAAGATCAGATACTATGGGACTACCAGCCAAATGGTAAATTCACTATCAATAGTGCATGGAATGTCATGAGAACCAAATCAGCTAATGTAGTGTGGGCAAAAATATTGTGGTTTAATGGACAAATACCAAAATGCTCAATGATTTGTTGGTTGTTGTGTAAAAGGGGATTGAGAACCAAGGATATACTGAAGCAATGGAATAAATTGCAGGATGATACCTGCAGCTTATGCAATACACACAAGGAAACTAGGGACCATCTCTTTCTACAATACTCTTATTCTCAACAGATATGGAGGATGATAGGTGGAAAAAATGGAATCCCTGAACCTCAACAAAACTGGGATCAACAGTTACAGCTGGTGTCAACAGTTTGCAGGGGCAAAAGCTTTAAGGCTAAGATCAGGAAACTTGCATTCACTAGAATTTTTGAAAGAAAACAAGCACCCCCAGAAAGTTGCTTCTATGTCATGAAGAAATGGCTGCAATATGGGGTACAAAGCTGGGGACAGATTGTTGATACACCACAGAACAGGCAGGTGTGCTTGGATTGGGAAATACCAATGCAGTAGATAAGAGAATAGCTGATAGACCAGAAATATAGGATGTTGTACAGATATTGGTTGATTAAAATTGTATAGAGCATTGAGTAGGGTTGTATAGAGCATTGAATAGGGTTGCTACTGAACTTGTAAAGTTTTAAAGCTGGTGCATATATGGAATAAAAGGACTTTCATCAAAAAAAGAAAGTGGATTTTGCTTCGAATAAAAAGAATTTGTGTGTAAAATGAGCTACAGAAGTTTTCGGTCGAATTAAAAGTTTTACTTCGAATGAAAACTCATTTTCGGTCAAATTAAAAAAAAATTTGAACCATTTTCACCTTTGTCGGATTCGGTCGAATGAAAACTATATTTCGGTCGAATGAAAACTTTTTATTTTGTTCCATATAAGTAGTCTTGTTATTTCCTTTCTAGCCTTTTTGGGCTCTTTGTTCATTTGTTTCCTGTTCCTTTCCTTTTTCGGCAGAGAGAGAGAGAGAGGGGTTAGAAGACTTGGGGAAGCTCTTTTGGTATTAAGGTGGTACTTTGAAGTTTTTTCTTGTTCGAAAGCTTATAGAGGTAAGCGTTTATACGGTTTTTGCTGCGGCAAGATATTTTTAAAATTCGAATGTTTATGCTCATCAAGTTGGTTTATCCATATTGGCATGTATTTGAGTTATTCCACCTTTGCCCTCTTTAGGAACTTTGTTTCCCCTTTTCGTTTATGCATGATGATACTCATCTTTGAATTCGTACATTTTTTACCTTCAATTAAGATTGACATTGACTATGTTGAACAACTCTCAAAATAGAGAGGGTCTTTTGGACACATGTTTGTTATACTAGAGAGCCGAAGCCTCTTAGTACGCTCCGGAACACACATTTGATGTTTGTATGTTTGGTTCGACATTTGGGTCTTATGACCATCATAGTCATCGCATGTTTGTAGCGTACCCTACATATAATTGAAATGTGTTTTGGGTTAAATGCTAATCTTTGACACTTTGGTATTTGATAGTATGACATGATTGATCCGTTTAGTCTAATACTGTTATTAGATTATGTCTTTATTGCTTGATATCTCACCATTGGTTTACCCTACTGGGCTATTTGAGCTCACCCCTTTTTCTTTCCTACCTTGCCTTTGCCACAGGTGAAGGGAGTGACAATTGAATGTTGTGGCAGCCTTGAAGTCCTTTGACTTTTGCTTATCTTTGAATTTTGTATTCGTACTTTGGAAATCTTACCCGGATAGGGGTCATTCAATGTAAATGTATTGGAGCATTCGCTTAGCCGCTGTGCATAGAAATCATTTTGTAAGGGAATATTTTTTGGAATGTTTTGTAATAGACTTTCGTTGTATATAGAAATACTTTATGTTCGAGGCTTTTAGAGCTATGTTTGTATAATTGTGTGTAAAAAGTGTATTTAAATGTGTTAGAGTGTGTGGTGAGGTGTGATTTGATGGGGGTATATATAGCACTGTGTGTGAATTGAGTATTTGTATATGGGTCTCGGCAGTGAAAAAGTAGAAGAGAAGTGTGTGTAGTTTAGGTGAAATAATAGGTGTTTTGATTTGAATATTATTTGTTTTTGTCATTAACCGCGAGAGGGGGGAGTGGAGGGGGAAAGATAGGTGAGACAGTTATATATGATTTTCTATAAATAGTTAAAACCAAAATCTAACAAAGTATAAAATAGTAGCCCCCGTTATTTTTATGAAACATACGCTCTGGAATTATTTGGAAATTTTCGGTGTCCGTGAAATATGCTAAATTAGGGTATCGATTAAAAAGAATCATCAAATTATTTAGCATAGCAAACCAAGCTATTTTAATCTGAAAATTTTAGAAAAATCTTATTTTACTAAGATGTTCTATTTTCTAAAATTTCGTGCCATTATGAGGCCGATAGTTATTTTTAACAGAACCGACTTCTAAGCACTCAGCCTGACACCCGTTCAGAATTTTTGGACGAAACTTTTCTAAAATACTTTTTAGCCCAAAATGACTTCAAGATGCTTAGGACAATGTTTTATAGTATTTTTGAATTTTTTTGGTGTTTGGAATCTCTGGGAGTATTTTGGTAATTTGCCACCCAAAAGGGGTATTTTGATAATTTTACCTGTAAAAGGTACTTTTGAGTAAATTCACATACGATAAGGATGTTTATTGATTTTACTTATGAAAAGGCTGTTTTGGCGATTAAAGTGTGAGAAGGGTGTTTTTGATAATTTTATGCATAAGGGGCATGTTGGTAAATTTTATATACTCGGCGAGGGGGGCCGTTTGATGAGTATGCGCGAGTCAGTATTGAGTTCATAAATATTGTAGTAGATATTGTATACTAATAATTGGATTGTTCTATTTAGGTTAAAGTAATATTGTGTACTAATAATTGGATTGTTCTGTTTAGGTTAGACTAGCTTAGCTTCGGATCTAGGTTGGGGTTTCTGTCTGAACCCCGGTAAGACTTTCTATTTGTATCCTAATTTTGATAACTTTCGTCCTTGTCGATTTGTATATGACTATTGTCAAACAGTGAGATATGCATTGATGTCATCATGTTATTGCCAAAAAAATCCCAATATTAGACTCGATATCAGTTATTTGAAAATCTTATCGATACTTGCATGTTATTGCATGCTGAGAAAATTCAATAATTGTTTGCATTTCTTCTTCTGAATTGTTGTGCCTAAATTTGATAATTGTTCATAATTGTTCTTGCTACTTGAATTATTAAGTTGAATTATCAGTATGCTTAATTGTTATTGAAGCCTTAATTGTTTCGGTTATTTGAATTCATGTTGGTGCTCATTTTATTGCATGTTAAGCAATGAATTTATTGTTGATCCTTTGATTGTTGTTTTCTGTGTTGACTTAGGTATTTGTTCTGTGGGGAGGCATTATAAGGGATCTGAACCTGCGTAACTATGCAGGGCTAGTACCTTAATAAGAAGGTCTAGCTATCATACAACATGCATATGTACACTTTCTGTGCATTGCCTGAATGACATTGCTTCTGCTCAGGATCAATATCTTTGAAGCTATTTGCATTATAACTTATAATGATTTTTTTGAAAATAATGTTCAAATGAATGTCTTGATATCTGAATGGAGGGGACTGCGTTAAAACTCTTCCCCATATTGTGATCGATTGTTTGTGATTATCTAAAACCGTTTCCCAAATTACCCTTTAAAGTATTTGTATTCATTTTGAAATCCTTTCGAGAAATCATCTCTGTATTTTAAAATAATGGCTTGGAAATGATCTTCAAATTATCGTGTTAGTATTTGGTTATGATTGTTAATAAACGTTTTAAAACTAGAATGATGTTTGTTTTGGTGTCTGTCTAGGGTTGTCCTTGGTCGTTTTTGGTATGTACTTATGACTGATTATGATCGTTTTGAAATTTATCAAACTGTTCATGACTGTCAAAATGTATAAAACATTATCATTGAATGAATTATTTTGAATCATTTTGTAATTCCTTCGGTAGTCCTTGTATGACCTTACTTAGCTCTCAAGAGCTCACATTTCATTTTACTCCTTTCTACAGGTGATCAACTGTAGAATTCTTGAGAATGGATTTAGAGTATGTGTGAGATTCCAGTGAGCCCAACACCACTGTATAATCAGACCCCTGCGTGGGTCGATACTGCTAAATTGTTCTATAGGAACTCGGGTTTGTAATATTCTAAGATGCATACTTTAAGTTAAACAATTTTGTAATCTTGTATTTTTAAAGAATTTGATTTGATGGCTAGTTAGATGCTTTGAAGTGCGTGTCATTAAACAAGATTTGACAGGTTTGATGTGAAGTGGTAGGTTAATGCTCTGGTAATTCGGGGCGATGAAGTTCTGAATTTTTGGGATGTTACAACCACTATGAGAGATACTTGGGGTATTGGAAAACTGGACATCCTAATAGCATCCAGACCCTCTGCTAGCAGCAGTGTCTGCCCGGGGGAGGGGGGTCAATACAGCAGGTGCCCATGTGGTGTGCGGGTAAGCATGCTGCTGCTTGGGAAAATAGCAGAAAGCCTGGTATAGACTAAGGATAGTCTTGGACCTGAGAGATGAGTATCGACCGCGTCTTTATTTTGACATGCACGTGATGTATTGTAAGCCTTTCTATATTTGAGATCGTCCTATTATCGTTGACCTGGCTAGGCGGGGGGGGGGGGGACCTTGACACCAGACATGACTGACTTGATGGTAGCTACTTTGTGAGATATCTCCCAGTCTTGAAGGCTGTGTAGGAAGCCAGCAATGAGTAGATATTGTGGCATGATGTACAAGCTTGATGGTCCCTCTCCGGCTTTTGGTTATGACTTGGATCCCCCTTATAATTATGATGATCCATAGAACACGAAGACTGCATTCAGCTACACCGTGTTTGATAAAGCCTGAGAGGGGTTAACCCTGGTAACAGTGTGGAATATTCTTGGTGCTTTGTTTGGAGCAACGGTGTAAAGCAATATGCAAGTGGTAGGAACGTGTCAGGGATTCTTTTTGGCTTGCTCAGGAACCTTCTACTACATATCTTGTTAGCCTAGATGCTAACGACAAGGTGCTAGGGTGATCTAGGGGATTCATGCCCATGTCTCAGGGATGTGATAGTTAATTACCCATGAGACCACCGCATGTACCTCTAGAGAGGTCAAGGTGCCCAGGGAGCCAAATAATGCTAGTGACAATGTTGTCTCAAAAGGGTAGACTGCTTTTTAACAGGCGCCTGATCAAGAATCGAGGCTGGGTGCCGGCAAGGGTCTTATTGATTTTATTGAGGTTTGGGTCCTGTCAGAGGCAGAAGAGGGCACAAGAGGTGATTGTTCAGCCTAATGGCGAGGTGAGCTTTGACCCATAGCTTTTTAGAGTCTTGTATTTGCATACTTGTACTTCATATGTATTTGATGTCCCCGCTTACTTTCTTGGCTCAGTAGTGGAGGACATGGATGCGTCCGATAAGGCAGGGGCTCCAAAGTAAGGAGAAGACTTTGTCCAATAAGAAAAAAGTTGGTTGAGTCCTCAGCGGGATGAGAACGGGGCAATAATGCCTGAGCATGATGACTATGGTATTAACTGTGAGATGGCTGAGGTAGAGGCAGAGAGGTCTTAGAGGCAAGTGAGGATGACTTAGTCGAGGATGTGATCGTGGTAGATGAGGCATCAGCAGCAGACATGTGATACCTTAAAAAATGCCGAAAAGTAATCTAATTGTAAGTTTGATTAATTAAGGGGTGTTATTTTTATCAAGTAGCAATATGTTGGTGATGATTAAGTGTTAGGGAGCTAAATAGGGGGTTAGTATGGTTTTGGGGGTTAAAATGTAATTTTGAAAAGTTAAGGAACAAAAGTGTAATTTTAAAAAATATGATGAAGGGGTTGCATATCTTTATTAAGTAGCATCCTTTTGATGATAATGAGGTGTTAGGGGGTTACATGGAGGGTTATGGTGATTTTGGGGTCAAATTATAATTTTCAAAGTCGAGGGGTCAAAATGCAATTTTAGAAACTTGAGGGACTAAAGTGCAAAATTTGAAAATTTGTGAAATGTGTCACAAGTTAGAGGAATCAGATTATGCATGAAAAGGCCACCTCCTTCTTGGTTATGTAATGACTAATGTCATTATATTATAAACAAATGGATAGATAAATAAAGAGAAGAAAAGCCAAAAAAAAGATAGGAGGAAATTCGGGGAGGAAAACATAAATAAGGAAACAGTGTCAAGAGCAGAGAAATGGGAACAGAGAAGAGGAAATAGAGGAAACATGACAAATTCGGGGAAGGAGAAAGGAAATCCGAGCAGAAAATCAGAGAAAGGGAGAGAGATTGGGCATGAATTTCGAAGGGTAATCCTTCTACCCTTATACCGTGCGCAATTTAGTGATGTTGTTGGGTTGTTCATGGCTGCCATGGATGTATGCTTGAGCTCGTATGTAATTTTTCTTGTGTAAGGTGTATTTATAGGGTTGGAAGGCTATGGTTGGTGTATCAGTGGGTGTGAGGAGGTGATTTGAGAGGTTTGTGTATGCGTTAGTGTGTGTCAAGTGTGAAACCGTGTGTGTTCTTCGGGTTTCAAGTGGGTAGCAATCTTGTGTATGTAATTGCGTATGTATAATTGATGTTAAAACATAATTAATGCGTGTTAAGGTGTGAAATTAAGGTGTTGATAGGTGGAGTGCAGTGTAATATGAAGTTGTGAGTGATGGCTCAACATGGCAGGAAACATATTTGGCTGAAAACTGAGGAAGAAGAAAGTGTGTGTGGAAAAAGGTGCAGTAGTGTGTGCCTTTGATTTGAATAGTGACTGTAATTGTCACTAAAGATAGAAATTTTTAGGCAGTTTCCTCACAAATATTTATAAATGATTTGAGACATAATTGGACAAAGTGCCAAACTGTAACCCCAGTTATTTTTGAGAGACATACATTTTGAAAAAATTTCAGATTTTTCCGAAGTCGGGAAGAGGGTGAACGGGCGCGGGAAGTTTAGAACTTTACAGTGAAATTTAAAATATCGAACGAATGCAGTTTTGTGCAAAAATTTTATGGGGACCTTAATATGCTGAGAAGTTCCATTTCTCAAAATTTTGGATCATTCCAAAGTCGTTAGCTATTTTTGGCTGAACGGGCTTTTAAGCACTCGGTCCGTACACAGGTTCGAGATTTTTGAGCGAAAATTTTGTAAAATACTTTTTAACTCAAGAATGACTTTAGGAGGCTTAAAATAGCATTTTAAATAACTTTTGAGATTTTTTTTGATGCCGAAAACCCTCAGGGGGCATTCTGGTAATTTGCCACCCGAAGAGGGGTATTTTGGTAATTTTCCTGATAAAGTTTTTCAAAGAACTTTTTAGTCCAAAAAGAGTTGTAAAACACCTAAAAGGTTGTTTTGAAGCTGATTTGGGGCGTTGGGGTGATAGTGAACCCCTAGGGGCATTTCAGTAATTTGCCGCTCAGCGGAGGGTATTTTGGTAATTTTTCTTATAAAATTTTTTGAATGACTTTTAGTTCTGGAAGGGGTGTTAGACACCCAAAAAGTTGTTTTAAAGTTATTTGAGATGCTTGTTGGGGCGATGGCTGCCAGGGATATTTTGCATAAGTTGGGGGTGTTTTGGTAAATTTTTCTTTAAAATTTTCTGAGGGAATATTTAGTCTATAAATGATGCAGTACATCTAAAAAGTAGTTTTGAAGCAGTCTTGGGGTGTTGGTAAGGTGTTGGTGATGTAGCAGCCATCAGGGGTATTTTGGTAATTTGCCATGTTAACGCTAAATTTTTTTAGAATGCACATAATTTAGCGTTCGGAGGGGTGGGAAGCGAGAAATAGTGGTAGTATGTCTAAAATGAAGGTTGTTATCGATAATAAATCGATAACACTAGATTAAGGATCCGATTATCGGATCGAACTAACTAGCTATAGTAAGATGCTATGAACGGTTAAGTGAGAATTGCTAGAATAAGGAGTGTGTATATGTTGAATGATGACTAACGAGCAGGATATGATTTGACTAGGTGATGCAGCTCGTTGCGATCAGAGATTGCGAGTTGCTTCGGCTATAAGCCAATCAGGTAAGGACAATGCGGTTTGATATGCTAATTCATTATTCAATTAACATGCCATGTTGATGACGTGCTGTTGCATTCTTGTCGTTATGATTGGACATTGGTAGTCATTGTGACCGGTATATGCATATTTGAATTGTGCTGTTGAAGACTTAGGGTAGAATAATTCCTTTAATCCGCCTTGTTGATAGAATTTAATAAGGATGATGTGTGTTCCAGTATGCTATGGTTCGATTCGATTAGCATACTTAAAGTTGATGATGATATTACGCAGGGGTTATCGTGTGACTGTTGTGAGATGTCGGCAGTTATTGAGAGCCGACATCTCTTCTCTCTGATAACACCATTGAGGATTTGTGGCAAATTTCTCCCGAGTCCGCCCTGTCGTTGATGATGATGTTGTTAAGGTCGTTGCGTGTTGTTGTGAAATGTCGGCACTTATTGTAATATCCCGAACTTAGGGTTAGCCGGTTATTATTACTTTAGCGACAATTTCTATAGTTAGCAACGATACTTTTTACTTAACACTAGTATTGTAATTAGCGACTTATAGCGAACATTCTAGAATCATAAGAAAAACGTGACGATAACATATATTATTGATATTAATTAATGTCCTTGACAAGGATTAGCGTTAACCGGTTTCCTTTTTCTTGAAATTCTTTAGCGACATTTTTATTTTAGATAATTAACGTTGATACTTTATTAACACGCTTTCACAACAAATTAGTGTAGCCGGTTAAGTAATAAACCGTTAAGTTCTCTTAATACGAAATCTTTCATAAATAATGATGATGGACATTTTTGTAACCATAAAGTGCTGAATAGAATTTAAAGGACTCGGATATAGTTAGGGGGGATTTGTTGTAATTCTGCAACCTAGGGTTGTTATATATATATATATACACACACACACACACACACACATACTTCATGGGTCAGCCGACCCTAAGCGGCCACACGTCTGGAAACGGCAAAGCTGAGAGAGGGAGAGTAAAGGAAGAATTCCGGGCAGAAGAAAGAGCAAAGGAAGGTATTTACTTTTCTGGCAGAACTATCGATAAGATCCTCACCTTCTCTATGAATTAATCTATGTTAGAGTGGTTACGGGGTTTACGCAGAGGGGTGAGCGCGAGTATATATTCTGTGTGTATATATAATATTAGGCTAGGTGTTTTCAGATTGAGTTAGTTGGTTACAACAGGAGTGAGATTCTTGCAGCAGAAGAGCACACTGCCGTGAGCCAACAGACTCAAGAACAAGGCTGCCGTGGGCAGCATATACGTGTGGAGTGAGTGTGCCATGAATGAAAGGAGCAAGAGAAGGTGCGGTGGAGTGAGGCTGCCAGGGACAGCTTGCAACTGCTGTATGTGTGCGTGTGTAATGGGTGTGTTTATGGGACGAAGTGGGGAAGTATAAACCCACTGCCGCAAGGCAGCGGGTGGGAGTTATGTTGAGAACAAGGTGGTGCGTAGTTATTCATGGGAGTTTTGTGTCTCGGCAGCAAGGAGGAGAGGCTGGTACATGTATAAGGGTATATGAAAATTTGCTTTGTTATGTTATGACTTGGGTTTGGAAGATTATGGCTTGGGCAAAAAGGGAAAAATGAAGCCAAGTCAGTAGCTTTGGAGGGTGATGGAAAATGTAGGTGAATGGATGAGAGGTGAAAACCAAGGAGTCAACAGGTGCATGGGTGTTGGCGTGAATGATGGGTGTATTCATATATATAAGTGTGGTTTGAGGTACTTGAATGGTGTGTGTTTAGGGTAAGCTTTTGGGGTGTGTATACAACATTAATATTGGTGAATGGTGTGTGTTTAGGGTAAGCTTTTGGGGTGTGTATACAACATTAATATTGGTGAGTGTGTATTCTGTGAGATGATGTGAGTAGTTGTTGTAAAAGAATGAATTTTGGCAAAGAAGAACAAGCTGGGCAGTAGCTTTAATGGAGATTAAGAAGTTGTGGTGATGCGGTTTTTGAGTTTTGGAATAGTGGTGTAGTGTATGTGAGATGTAAACTAATGGGTATGGAGCATTCAAGTGACTTACATACATGTATATATGTGGTTTTGGGGGCTGTTAGGCGAAGAAGAAGATGGTTTTGTGCGTAGAGAGAGGGAAAGTTCATAATTTGAAGTTGGGCTCAAAAGTGTCGCTAAAAAGGTTTCCTATTCCAGCAGTTACTTTTTGAATTTTAAGATATATCTAGAAACTTATTTGGACAAAACTCAAAAGAGTAACTTATATTATTTTTGCACGATCTACACACAGTAAAAATTTTAGATGTTTTGGAACTCGGGAAGCATGCTAACTAATTTTATTCGTAAAAGAGATTTTGGTGTATTTTAAAATAGTAAATTAAGTTATTAAATTATAATACTTTTATAATAGTCTTATATAGCTATGATAATTTATATTCCAGAGTTTCAAAAGTTTTTAAAGTCGTTTGCTATTTTTAACGATCTTAGCAGTGTAGCGTCCGAACGGATTAGCGTAACGCTTCATTATCAATTGTTATTAAATTATTTCTAAGGACCTTTTCTGAATAGATTTAGACAAAGTACAAAACAAAAACTCCCCTTAATTTTGAGAAACCTTCGACATGAAATTTTCTCAGATTTTTCCGGGCATGGGAAGTGTCTCAAACAATTTTATTTTCAAAATAGGCTTTTGAATTATTTAACATAGTAAACAAGATTTTTCTAAACCTAGAATTTTATAGTGATCTAAAATTACTGTGATGTTTGAGTGGTTTAAATGTATTCTTTTAGGTTATATCCAAGTGGATAATGGTACGTTAGGCATCGGGGGCGAATAGGAAATTTTACAAAGTACGAGGGGCGGTTTGGTAAACTTCACTCACTTAAGAGAAACTTAATACTTAGGCGTGCTCGAGCGGTAATGAATGATGTCCTTGTGGTTTGTTATTTAGATTTCGGTAGTCAAGAGATAGTATCGACTGTTGATCGAGCTCAAGAACCAATTACTGAGCAGGTAAGTACTCCTGCCATATTCCTCCGTATACCCTATTTTTTTGTTTATGTATATGTATAAATGAATTGTTCCAATTAGAAGTTTTAAATCCTTTTACATGCTACTGCTTTTGTGTAAATTGGTTGATGAGAAAATGCATAAAAAAAAATGCCATGAAATGTTTTCTATGAGTAGTGTTTTAAAGTTGGCTTATATTGAATAAAACGGTATTTCTGACTTGGTTGTTGCGCCCCGTATCTACGGGGGAAAGTTGGATTGTTGGGTCCTGGTCAACGGGACGATATGTTGACGCATAGTACTGTTGCTCGTGGTGCGCCCTTGCGTCCACAATAATATGTATCCCGGACGAAGGGGGGATTGTGGGCCCTAGTCAGGGGGCGCATACCCTGACCAAATAATGTTCATCCCAGGTGGAGTAGGGATTATGGGCCCTAGTCAGGGGGGAACGTACGCTGACCGCAACATGCCTATGTTATGATGAACTGTGATAGTTGTTGATGAGCCTACTTGATGTCATACTTCGTTTATGAGAATCTTGGATGAATTGCTTTCAAAAGTATATATATGCATAGTATCTCTTGTGAAATGTTTACCAGTTTTAAATTGAAGAAAACCATGGCATGTTTCATGTTTTTATGAATCCCAAAATCTATTTTAGGATATGCTATGTGTACTTTCTGGGCCCCAAGCTCATTCTTTTAAATATTTTTCAGGCAATGATCTAGATGGAACCGAACTGATGAAGGCCACGAGGATTATGGTAGACGACTGCTAGAGGAGTTGTAGTCCTCTTAGATTATTTAAAAAATTCCTTAGGTGGTATGCTAGTACTGGATTTGTAGTTTGAGATTTTTGAAGCTTAGATCTTCACCGGATAATCTATGTTAGTTGTTAAATAAAGAATGTCATTGGAGATTTATTGAGAAATTGTAAGCGTGACTTTAGAAATATTATTAAGGATAAAGATTTAAATTACTTGGTTATAGAATTTTTGTATACATATTATAGTAAGGCCTGGCAGAGCCTTTGGTTGGAGTTCATTAGATCTGCGGCCGGTCACGTGCGTAGCTCGCGGGCCTGCCCATGGGTTCGGGTCGTGACAGTTATTGGTAGTCGACATTTCTCTTATGTAAGAACGCTATTGAGGGCTTGCGGTAAATTTCTCCCGAGTCTGCCCTGTTGATGATGTCACGTTGAACTCATGTTGTTGGGTCTGAACACCGGTTGATCTTCTGATCCGTTATTCCTTGTTGAGCTGTGTTGTTGAGGATATAAGGTGGAAGAAATTTTTCCTTAGTCCGCCCCGTTGATGATGTCTTGTTGCTTGGTTGTAAGGGGGTTAGGGAAATCACTCTAGATGAGTTCCTTGCTTGTTGACAATGTCTCTTTTCATTACTTGAGACTGAGATGAACATCCCGTAAAATGAGACATCTATATGAGGAGGATGGCCTGTGAAATATGATCAGGATGGCCTGTGAAATATGATCACTGGCAAAGAGGATGTAGGGCGCGTGAGTCAAGTCTGGTAAAATCTAGTCTGTCGTAACTGGGTTGCATTGCATTTGATTTTCTTCTGATGTTAATGATTTTAATGACTTGTATTTCTTTTATGATTATCTTTTCAATTTCTTGTGTTTAGTGCTCACTTGCATAGTCAATCAGTCAGTCTTGTCCATGAGGAGGTGGCAATAATGCTGTTCTATTGAGCCTTAAAGCCGCTCAGTCTAACAAAAAAAAAATTATCGTTTGACAAGTTATGTTGATGCTTGAACTTATTGACTACTCTTGATTCATTGTTATCGTTGAGATGATCATCATTCCTCCGAGTCTCTTGAATCATTTGTACGCGATACTCATCGTGTTGTCTTTACTGGGCGATTTGCGCTCATTCCTTATGTTGTATTGTGCAGGTTATAAGGTGGATCAAGGAGAACCCTCTAGAAAAGGGAAGAGAAACAAGTTAGAAAAGTTGAGCAAGGGGATAAGTTGTATGCGGTAAGACAAGCTGGAAATTGTGAGATAAAGTTTGAACTACGAGATGGTTGATAAGGGTCACATGACTACAGTCGTATATTAGGTTGTAACGATTTGTATTGTTTAGAGATTTGAAAATCTTTCACTGCAGTATGATGTATGTTTGTAAGAAAATTTTTTGTGAGGACGCATTTTGGAGCGTCTATTCATGATGTATGAGTAAAAGGATGTAGTTGCTCTGTATTTCAACACAGTTTAAGTGTAATTATGGTCGATAACTCAGCCCGGTTACGTGACCTAGATTGAGGGTGTGACACCTTACCTTTGCTGCTGAAGGTATTGTCCAGACAGGAGCTTCAGACATTTGTTAGAGGTTGTCTTCGTCCCATTGGCTCATGTCTGGATGATGTTATGCTAGGCTCTTTTAAAGTTGATGCCAGTGCTATGCTATAATGATACATTCAGCAGGTGGCGGAGTGCCGATGGCAGTTGATGTCTTGGGCGGGCCACCTAGGGACAATGAGAACAGTGAGTCACTCTGGCAAGGGCGGCCGATCAGCAAAGATAGTACGTCCCTTGGAGATGGTCAGGGCGAGATATCCAGAGACCTTTGGGATAAGCAAGTCCTTAAAAAACATCTTCTATGGTGGCATCATCTATTATAGTTTTGTCTAGTTCCTATCCAATGTTATAGCTTTTTATAGTTCTAGAAAGGTGGAGAGCTAATGTCATGTCACAGTTTCTCACTGCACTTGAGCTTATAGGTTTGTGAGCGGGTGGCTAACAGACTACGTGAACTCAAGAGGTCGTATTGGTAACATATGGGCAGGGATGGTTGACGGTTCTTTTGGGAAGGCAGGGGTACAGGGTCGATGAGATAATATTAATATGAAGCAGGCCTAGTTAGCAAGATAATAAGCCAAGATAGACAAGCAGCGGGCCGAGTTGGCAATACAACAAGATGAGCTGGATGGCAGCAAACTACACTAAACATTGATCAGGCAACAATATAGGGGCAGTGGCAGATGCTGGAGGCGCACAGAGCAGATTCAGTTGAGAGACCGTTTTCTGAGTTATCGTAGTAGCTTGTAGTTTTTCCTTTTCATGTAGGTGTTAGCTCAGTAGTGGCATGAACTCGTTGAGTTGTATTTAGAGTTGATTATGTATGATATTGCTCCCATTTCCATTGTTTTGCTCTAATACTTTCTTTGATACTTGTGTCTATTTTTACTTGTGTGGAACATATTATAAGTGTAGATAAACTTATAAAATCTTGTATCCCACCGTAATCAAAGCATTAGTTGGGAAAAGTTAAGGCAAAATGCAAGCTTTGATTTATAGCAAACATGTAGCATGCCTTTAAACAAAGGTGACGACATCTTGCAATCGACAAAAAAAAATTTACAAATCTAGATAGAAGACCATAGCATAGAGTTACCTCATTTGTATCCGAGGCTGGGATGGGTCGGGGATAATCCGCGGCCAGCTAGGCATAGCGACCCAAATTCCTAAGACCTTCGCGGGTTGAAGAGGGTTTTTAAGGTGGTTCGCTACAGTGGCGACTCAGCTAGGGACTAAAAATTAAGAGGACTAGACTTGAAAAAACTTTATTGTTTTTCTTGGCCTTTTGTGTTTTCTTTTGTACAATACGCTTTAACTGTGGTAATTGTCTTCTAATTTTGTGATCGGCACATGTACATGATTGTCCTAAACCCACTGACTCGAGGGCAACAGTTGAAACACATGGACTTCCTAGTTATCTGAGCGAACTTAACTGTACTCTCACCTCCAAGGCATAGTACCCTGGGCCTCCTAGTCTCTTGGTATATCAAATGATTTGTTTGAATGTAATAATGATTGCCCATTGTTAATTACCGGAGTTAAAGGTGACAGGTATATTATAGAAGTTAATTTGACGGAGTAACTTTACACTCGGAGTTGAGAAACAAACCACACATCCTCACCATTTCTATGGTCTCTCCTTGTTAGGGAGAATACCAACCAGGTTATGGCATATTGGTTGGAAACTGGCCGTTATTCTATTAATTGGTCGGTATTCTGACTAAGAGAAGAACAAGGAAAATAGATGTTCTAACCAACCGTCTGATTGACCTATTGACCAACCGATCGGTTAACTAACAAGTCAACTGGACAGTTAGTCACTAAGTGTTCTTCTTACAGATAAAACCAACTGGTTTATTTCCCTTAACTTGACCCACCGAGTAATCAGAGTGGACGATTCGTCAGTACATAACCATTTTCCAAACATTTTTTCAAAATCCAAAAACAACCCACTGATTAACTGTCTGGTTAGTCAGTAGTCACCCACTTTTCCAAACACTTTTTCAAAAATCCACAAAAAAAAAAAAACCACTGACTAACTAGGCGGTTAGTCAGTCTCAACCATTTTTCCAAACAATCTTTCAAAATTTCTGAAACAACCTATAGACTAATCGGATGGTTAGTCAGTAGACAACCACTTTCCCAAATATTTTTTAAAAATTCAGATAACCCAATGATTAACCTTTTCCGTGAAAACCATTTTCAAAGACCCCAAAACCAACTAATTAACCAGACGGCTAGTCAGCTCTTACAAGTTTTATGTGATACCTCGAAAATACCAGAAATTAATCTAACCGTGAATTGATTAATTAAGGGGTGTTATTTTATTAAGTAGCAATATGTTGATGATGATTAAGTGTTAGGGAGCTAAATAAGGGGTTAGTGTGGCCTTGGGGTTAAAAATATAATTTTGAAAAGTTAATGGGTAAAAATTAAAAAATATAGTGAACGGGAAGCATATTTGTATTAATTAGCTTCATTGCGATGATAATGAGGTGTTAGGAGGCTAAAGGAGGGGTTATGGTGATTTTGGGGGTCAAATTATAATTTCTCAAAGCCAAGGGGTCAAAATGCAATTTTGAAAACTTGAGGGGCCAAAGTGCAAATAATGGAATTTTGCAAGATGTGTCATAAGGTGGGGAGAATTCAGCCGAGTGTCTTCCACCTCTTGAGTGAATTGGGCTGACTAAGCCTCATAAACAATAAACTATTGTAGGGATAAGATGATGGAATGAAAATATAAAAGAAAATTTGTGGGGTTAAAAGTGAAAATATGAGAAAGTCAAGAGCTGGGCATGAATAGTAACCGTGAAGGACAGCAAACAGAGAGGAAAAAAAGAAGAGAAGAAAAAAGGGGAAGAAGAAGGAGGGGAAGAGAAAAAAGGGAAGAACCTAAACCCATCAGGGTATGAATCTTGAACCCTAATCGTGGATAAAATTGCAGAAATTGGTTGAATCTTGATTGAAAATTTTAGAGTATATATGTAAATATTCTTTAGTTGTGTATATATATTCGGGGATGGGAATAATCGAATGGATTCTTGTTGGATGGTGTAATGAAAGAATCTAAAATAATAAGGAAGGAGAAACTAATTAGGGTTTCGCATTTGGCATGGTTGCAGTATGTGTTTGGAAGATTTAGTGTGTGTTCTTCGGGTTTAAGAATTTGTCCGAATTGTATGTGTTTAATTATGCGAGATTGATTTATAAAAAAATGGATTTAGGGCATGAATTGGATATACTATGAAGTGTTTAATTGATCAAAGATGGGCATTTTGAGGAATCTATGCATGATTGTTGGATGAATACACCTAGTTATGCAGCTGATTGAATGAGGAAGAAGACACGTGTGTGTGGCCAAGGTGTGTTAGTGTGTGTGATGATCTGAATAGTAGATGTAATTATCGCTAAAAGTGAAGATACAATAAATAGGTCCTAATTTGAATTTTAAAAAATAGTTCAGATCAGATTTAGTAGAGATGTCAAATGGGCCGGGCTTGGGCCGGCCCAGCCCAAGCCCATCGGGCCTCCAACAAATCGGGCCTGGGCCGAGCCAAGGGGGCTGCCAACCGGGCCAGGCCGGGCCTGGTTCTGAGGATATCTGGGCCTGGTCCAAGCCCAGGCCCTAGGCCCAACATTTAGAGCCGAGCTTGGGCCGGCCCGGGCCCAAATTCCTTTTTTTAATTTTTTTTTTGGCATTTTCTTGTTATTCAACGTAAGGGTTTTTTTTTAATTATGGTAATTTGCTGTTAGGGACGCTTTATTAAAGCGTCCCTAACAGATTCCAAGTTCCAGCCCACTCAAATTGTAACATAAATTGACAAAATACAGCAAATGTGGGGTACACGATGCATTGGGGGTCAGCAATTTCAATACATAAAGATGTTAGAAATTTACTCGATCCCATGACCACTATATTTATAAAGAAAAAAAATCAAAGACTTTAAGATGTGTTATTATTCTTCGCATTACTTAAATCTTCAGTACTGTTTAGGGGGGAAAGGGGAATAAATCCATTGGGGGGAAAGGGGGAAAAGTGGAATTTCAAAAGTAAAGAGGGGGGCCTGAACGGGGCCTGACCCGAGCCAGGCCCGGGCTTTTTCCTGGGAAATGTAAGCCTAGCCCAGGCCCTAAAAGGCCGGGCCAGCACTGTTCATCAAAGGGGCCGGGTCGGGCCAGCCCGCGGGCCGCCCGGCCCATTTGACAACTCTAAGATTTAGCCTAAGTGAAAAAAAGAGACCCTAGTTATTTTTTGGAGACCTGTGTCGTGGAAAACTTTCAGATTTTTTCGAGGTTGGGAAGGGGGTGAACGGATGCAGGAAGTTTGGAACTTTATAGTGAAATTTAAAATATCAAATGAACTATGCAAAAAATTTATGGGGACCTTAAGATGTTGAGAAGTTCCATTTCTAAAAATTTTGGGTCATTCCAAAGTCGTTAGCTATTTTTGGCCGAACAAGCTTTTAAGCGTTCAGTTCGGACACCAGTCCGGAATTTTTGGGCAAAAATTTTGTAAAATACTTTTTAACTCAAGAATAACTTCAAGATATTTAATATAGTGTTTTAAAGTGATTTTGAGAATTTTATGGTGTCGGGAATTCTCAGGGGGCATTTTGGTAAATTGCCTCCCGAAGAGGAGTATTTTGGTAATTTTCTCGATAAAATTTTCCAAGGGACTTCTTAGTCTGGTAAGAGTTGTAAAACACCATAAAAGTTATTTTGAAGGGGTTTTGAGATGTTTGTTGGGGAGATGGCCGCCAAGGGGTGTTTTAATAATTTTCCCTTAAAATTTTCTAAAGAATTATTTGAGCTGTAAATGATGTAATACATCCAAAAAGTAGTTCTAAAGCGGTTTTGGGGTGTTGGTGGTGTAGCGGCCATCAGGGGGTATTTTGGTAATTTGTCATGTTGACGACAAATTTTAGGAAACACGCGTAATTCAGCGGTCAAAATGGTGGGAAGTGAGGAATGATGTTAATACGTTGAAATAATGAGGTTGTGGCTGTTGCTAATGTGTTGGTACGCTAGGTTAAGGATCCAATTATTGGATTGTATTGGATTAATAAGTTATCGCAAGATGCGATGAATGGTTAAGTGGGAATTGATAGAATAAGGAGTGCGTATATGTTGAATGATGACTAACGAACAGGATATGATTTGACTAGGTGATACAGCTTGTTGCGATCAGAGATTGCGAGTTGCTTCGGCAATAAGCCAATCAGGTAAGGACAATGCGGTTCGATATGCTAATTCATTATTCTATTAGCATGCCATGTTGATGATGTGTTGTTGGATTCTTGTCTTTATGATTGGACACTGGTAGTCATTGTAATCGGTATATGCATTTTTGAATTGTGCTGTTGAGGACTCAGGGTGGAATAAATTCCCTTAGTCCGCCCTGTTGATAGAACTTAATGAGAATGATGCGTGTCCTAGTATGCTATGATTCGATTTGATTAGCATACTTGAAGTTGATGATGATATTGTGTAGGGGTTGTGAGATGCCGTCAATTATTGATAGCCGATATCTCTTCTCTTTGAGAACACCATTAAGGACTTGTGGCAACTTCTCCTGAGTCCGCCCTATCGTTGAAGATGATGCTGTGGTGATCGTTGTGTTGTTGTTGTGAAATGTCAGCACTTATTGATAACCGACGTTTCTCTTATGTAAGAACGCTATTGAGGGCTTGCGGCAAATTTCTCCCAAGTCCGCCCTATTGATGATGTCACGTTAAACTCATGTTATTGGGCCTGAACACCGGTTGATCTTCTGATCCGGTATCCCTTGTTGAGCTGTGTTGTTGAGGACATAAGGTGGAATAAATTCTCCCTTGGTTCGCCCCGTTGATGATGTCTTGTTGCTTAGTTGTAATGTGGTTAGGGAAAGCACTCTAAATGAGTTCCCTACTTGTTGACCGTGTCTCTTTTATTTACTTGAGACTGAGATGAACATCCCGTAAAATGGGGCATCAATACGAGGAGGATGGCCTATGAATTATGATCACTGGCCAAAGAGGATGAATGTTGCTCGAACAGGGTCTGTCGTGTCTGGTCGAGTCCTGTCCGTCGTGTCAATGTGCATTGCATTTGATTTTCTTTTGATATTGATGATTTTAATGATCTGTATTTCAATGATGTTTGCCTTTACGACCTTGGATAAGTTTGATGGAACAACTGATCATTCATGTTAAAATGTACATGTGTGCATTGGCCTCTTATTGAGCCAACTAAAACAAGTTGATCCAGATCTTTCACCGCATCCTGACAGGAGCTTCCTCCCTGATAGCTCTTCGCCTTTGATGAAGCATGAGTACGAATATGGGAAGATGTAGTACGAGAATTAGTGAACCATTATCAGTATAACACAGATTTGAATATCACCTGGAGATATTTGGAGACCACTAAGCCAAAACTTAGAGATTCAGTGTCCGTATTCATAATGAGATGGAGGAATAACGCAGCTCAATTGGTTAATCGCTCTTCGAAAGAAGATTAGGTCAATATAGTAAAAAAACAATATGTTGTCGCTATATCACGAATACATTTTTGGACATTATCATACATCTTTATGGCTTTGATGAGAATCTTTAGTGCAAATTGAAGATGCTATCAATAAAAGGACAATATCTCAAGAGATAAAGCCCGGAGGTTATTAAGCCGGCACGAGAAACTCCGATACCCAGCCTAAGCCTACCAATACCAATAATGTCAATAATGTCCGGGCGCAAGAAGTTGTGTTATGGGAATCCAGAGCTGAACCTAAGTGAAAGTTCACTCTAAAGAATGCATATTTACCTAAAGTGTTTGAACAATTGCTGAGAAGGGGAATGATCTCCAAGTTACCCCTTAGTTCTATACTAATAGTGATACTTGAAGGATACAATGTTTAGGCATTTTATGCGTACCATCAAGGATTCGATGTTCAGTCGTTTTCAGCGTACCACCAAAGAAAAGGTCATCCTACGGACAGATGTATCAACCTCAGACATACTATCTAAGACCTTATTGACAAAGGTGAAGTGTCCCCTCTAGCCAAGCCTAATGTAAGAAATGAACCCTTGCCAGCTCATAGGCTTAATATTATTTATAAGGTTCTACTAATGCTAGATCTTTCTACACTCATTACACCAGTAGGTCAATATCTGGATGTTTCATCTGTTTGTGTTCAAGATCCCCTATTAGAATTTTGTGATGTAATATCTTGGGAAGAATTAATGAAAAGTGAAGCTTACCATGTAGAGGACGAAGACTGTGATGAAGATAGAGGTTTTGTGTTCAGACCCAATCTGCTGTATATCACCCTTGACCTAGTCTGGTCGAGCTTACCCATCCCTTAGTCAACTATCTCAGATCTTTTGTTCTTTCAAGATTGCCAGATGATGAAGTACTTAGGCAATTGAAGAAAACTCAAGCCAATATTTCTATTTAGGGATGGTTGTCCGCCTCTTACTCCAATAGGCAGGCTTTGATTAAATTGCTCAGCAAAACCCAAGTTCTTATACGAATCCAATCGAAGGAGTCATCTCATGTACTCAGGGCCATTCAATATAAAAGTATTCTTATATTTTCTGAAGCCAATCTACCAAAGACAGGAACAAGCCATAATGACCCATTCCACATCACTATACGGGTTCTCGATAAGAAAGCTCCTTTAATCCTCACTGATAATGGTTCTACCTTAATGAGTTTTCCCTTTGCATACTATTCAAGCTCTTGGTATTAATCCTTTAAAGTTCACTATTTTTAGCCATGGAGTAAGAGCCCATGACAACACCAGACGAGAAGTCATTGGTATGATTGAGCTTCCTATGTTAGTCGGAATAGCTCCCTTAGAAGTAGAATTTCAAAACCTAGATATTCTCGCCACCTTCAGTCTCTTGCTTGGAAGGACTTGGACTCATTCCAGGAAGGTCAAGTTCGTACTTGACAAAAATGTTTTCACAATCATGGGAGATTCCCAGCTGCCACTGATATGACAAGTAAAAGATGAGAAGGATAGTGTCATAATCCCGCATGATTCATTGGACCAACTACTTACTAGATTTAAGATTAATGGTCCGATACAATGCTTGGAGTTTGAAGAAATCTATCAAGTTGATGATTTCCTTAATTTTGCACCTCACAACAACATTACGATGCTCCAAATGATGACGAAGCTCACTATCTTCCTAGAAAAGGTTTGGGTCGTAACTACCATGGGCTTCCTAGCTTCCCTATTTTGGAGAATAAGAAAGACCAATTTGGTACAGGATATAGGCCCACAAAAAATGTAAAATAAATAAGCCCTTAGGAGAATGGCCTGCATCAAGAAAGCCCAAAAAGAAGGACATTTTGCAGATTTTCGAGCCATACCTAAGATCCCCACGTTGAACAAATATTTTACCAAAAAAGTGAGGAATGACCTTGCTACGGATTCCGTGAGCCGGCTACAACATAGAGACCAGGAAGCTAATGAATGGATGAAAAATCTTCTATAACTGTGAGTGGGTGGAAAATGAAGAAATACTGGATGAATTTCATGGGACCAATAGAATGACAACATGTTTCAACGATATGCACATCCTTTTGCTTATTTGTGAGATGGACGACTAGACTCTGACCCTGTAAGCCTGATTATTTTGACCCAGAGCAGAATGCAACATGGAAGATTGAGTATGAAATGTTAGCTGTGACGAATATGACCGAGGACTGTCCAGATGCCGAGTCTAAATCTGAGCTAGATGATCTAATTGTTTTTGTTTTCTTGAAAATCTGAATTTACTTGCTTATTATGTTTTTCATCGACTTTCTGATTGATAATATAATGATTGAATTTTGATTACTCATTGGTTGCTGATATAAGTTATAATGAATTAATTCAACGGTTAATAATGAATCACAAATAATGGACAAAGAAGAGAAATAATATTTGAAAGAAGTAAAAAAATTGAGAGCCAACTCAAGTAAAACCGGTGACAGAGGAAACTATCAAAGCCAACATGGGCAAGCCTGAATATAAAAAGAAAATCAAAATAAGGGCAAGCTTAAATGAGGTAGAAAAGGAAGAAATTACTGCACCAAAAGAATTTATTGACGTCTTTGTTCGGTCATAGAGCGACATGCCCGATATTGACCCACTGATCGTCGAGCATCGCCTACCCACTTTACTAGAGGTAAAATCTGTTAAGTAAAAACTCCACAAGCTGAGACCTGAATGGTCTTTCAAGGTCAAAGAGGAAGTTATGAGGCTCCTCCACATAGGATTCATAAGGGTTATAGAGTACCCTACTTGATTGGCTACTATAGTACCTATTCCCAAGCCAACTGACCAAGTGTGGATGTGTGTCGATTATAGAGACCTTAATCAAGCCTCTCCTAAGGATGACTTCGCTCTTCCCATCATCGATTTGATCAAAGACAACGCTGCAGAGCATGAATTGGTTTCCTTTGTGGACTGTTTTGCAAGGTATAACCAGATAAAGATGGCTCTGAAACCAGGAAAAGACAGCTTTCACTATCCTTTTGGGCACATTTTTGTTACACAGTGATGCCTTTCAAATTGAAAATTTTTGTGGCTACACGCCAAAGAGCCACTTCTACCCTCTTCCAGACATGATGCATAAAAAATATTAAAGGTGTACGTAAATGACATGATCATTAAGTCTAAGGAATGAGTGGATCATTGTGCAGTCTTAAGCAAATATTTCAAAAGGTTAAGGCATTATAACGTGAGGCTTAATCCTCAGAAGTGTTTCTTTAGAGTTACGGCCAAAAAACTGTTAGGATTCATGGTCAGTAAGTGGCGCAAAGATGCCGCTGTCAAGGAATGAGAAAGAAATTTGTGGGCTTCTAGGAAAGGTCCAAAGTATTAGTTGCTTCGTCTCTTAATTGACAATGATCTGTCAGCCAATTTTCAAACTGTCGAAGAAGGATTTGGCCAAAGAGTGGAGTCCCCTCCGCCGAGAGCGTTTGAAGAGATAAAAAAAATCTAAGTAATCCTCCAGTTTTGAACCCTCAAGTACCAGGTATTCTTTATTGCTTTACTTGACCTTGACTGATATACCAACTGGAGCAATGCTAGCTCAACATCTAGATAATTCATTGATAGGAGATCCATCCATCTACTATGTCGGTAAAAAGTTGAAGCAAGGAAAATTGCTATTTCGCTTTAGAGAAGACTTGTGTGTTACTAGTATGGGTAACACAAAAATTCTGCACTATGTGATGGCTTATCCCATCAAGTTGTTGGCTAGAATAGATCAGATGAAGTACCTATTTGAGAAGCCCGTCTTATCCAATCACACGACTGAGCGACTCCTGCTACTTTCTGAAGTTGATATCACATATATCACTCAGAAGTCGACAAAGGAGAGGCCATAAAAGATATGCTAGCAGATTGTCTGCAGAAGATACGAGTGAATGGGAGGCAAAGTTTCTAGATAAAGATGTTTGTGTCATAGAATTAAAAACCAGCTAGCAGTTTTACTTTATGAGGCTGCGAATCTTAAAGATTTTAGGGTAGGAATACTTTTGATCTCACTAGATGGAGCACATACCTCCATAGCCATTAAACTAACATTCAACGGCACCAACAATATTGCTGAATATGAAGCTTGCATCACCTACTTAGAGATAGCCTTAAGCCTAAGTGTGAGATAAGTCACAGTGTACACAGATTCAACCCTAATTATCCATCAAATACAAGGTGTAGTCAACCTCCTTAACACAATCTTGTAAAGGATTTTAAATTGGAGGCGCTATCCTATTCAATTTAGGAAAATAGAAAAAATAATAAAAAAATAACAAATGGTTCTAAATATTCAAAAGGACAGCTAACCTATCGAAAATAGAAAAATGAGTTCGAGGACTAAGTTATGTAACGGGAAGGTATTAGGCACCCACCACATCCTTTCGATCTCTACTTTATTTCTATTAATTTTTTGCTTTTAAAATATATAACATGGCAGTAAACATAATCCTGAGTTTGTTTTTATATTTTTGGTTTATACTTGACATCAGGGGTCGAATTATCTATGTATTTGATTGGACTAACCGAAATCAAACCACCGTAGTTTCGACTCTTGACCTACGGACATTTTGGTCATAGATGTAAAATGAGAAATGTAAAAGATTAATTTTGATTTTTATAATAGAAATGCGATCACGGTAATTGAGAGACAATTCCATGTGATTATCTATGCTAGAAAGCTATTAAAATTACCTCAAGAATTTGCTTGTCTAGATGACTCGAGAACACTCTCCACATGATCCACAATGGAAGAAACTAAATGGCTTATAAAGTGGATATGAAGGGCTAAATTCTCGGGAGAGACGATAAACCAATTCACAAAGAAATGGTGTAAATGCCCCAGGGAGAATAAACTTAACTCAAACCAGGACCCCTGAAAATGAAGGCCAAAGGACCTATTTATAGAGCTCTGAGGTGCCATAAGTTAGACTATTTGATAAAAGTCACAGATCAACAAAAGTCAACTAACCGGCCGGTTCGTCTCAAAATTAAAAAAAATGAATTTCTAGGCATTATTTTACCCTAATTACATTAATTATTTTTTATGTTGTAAATGGGATGTACTAGATTCAAGATAAATCATTTGTAACCATAAAAATTATTGATTTAATCATTGCATCAGGGATAATTCATAGACTGAACACAAAATCTAAATACTTGGATGGACTGCCACAATTGGACTGGATTACTTAACTGGACTGGACTGGACTTTTAGACTGAACTAGACTTGACTAATGGACTTGTCAATTAGATTGGATTGGACATATTAAGTAATTAAGTCATATTACTAGGTCTAAACTTAATAATAAATTCCAATTAATAAGAAAGCCCAATATTTACTTGATAATTACAAAAATGGGGTGTTGAGAAGCCTCTCAATGAGGGAGCTCGAGTTGGCGAACACCATCGAAAAATAACACATTTTGTAGTGAAACACGGAAAAAGACCACAAGACTCTGAATAGACTCGAGGACTATCACGATCCAAACCCAGGGGTGTGCCCATGAGATAGGTTCGTAACCGGCTGTAGGCCCATTCGAACATTCACCCAGGGCTCTGTCAGGCTTCACTATGACCTATACTCAAGATTAAATCAACTCACTAGATTTTAAAACAATTAATTGGCTACTAAGAGCTGCACTTAGAAATTTCTCAACTGTCATAAATAAACTTCAATTACATGTCATTGATAATTATAAAGAAATTCGAGAGGCTTAATCTCCTTATATAAGTTCGTCCAATTTTTATCAATGCTCTAAGAGAACTTTAATTTCCTAACGACCATCTTCTGTGACTCTATCCTCATGATCCTCATGAACATCATGTTCAACTATGTAGTCACCAGAAAAAAAAATTATAAAAGAGTGAGTTGGGGGCTCAGTACGTACACATACCATATCTCTAAAATATGTTTTGGGGTTTATAAAACATGCCATGGTTTATTCGATTTAAAAATGGTAAACATTTCCACAGGAAATACTTTACACATATAATACTTTTTGAAAGAAATCCATCCAATACAATTCCAACTCTTCTTATGGTATGTTGCGGTCAGTGTATGGTCCTACTGACTAGGACTCAGAATTCCTTCTCCATCTGGGATATACCATATTGTGGTCGCAGGGGCTAAGCACGAGCAATAGTATTGCGCGTCAACATATGGTCTTATCGACTAGGATCTGGAATCCACTTTCCCTCGTGGATATGGGGTACAAACAACCAAATTAACATCTCGATACCACAATTTACACAGAGTTCACAATAACCAACGCAACACATTCCATGGTAATTTGTTTGTTTTCTTATCAAACTAATTTACACAAAAGCAGAAGTAAAACAAAGACTTAAAGCTTTCATTTGGTAAAATCATGTATATATTTACATATATTGGAAAGTAGGGTATACAGAGGAATATGGTAGACGTACCTGACTTGATAATGGAATCTGGTACTTGCTCAATTGTTAATTTGTGGCATACGGGTGTTAATTTGGGACAACAACATACGGGTGTTAATTCGGGATGCTCAATCCTGCCTGATTACTAAATTTTCCCCCAAGTGAGGGAAATTACCAAAATACTCCCGAACTTATGTAAAATTATCAAAATACCGCCAACACTTGACGTGCCAGTACACGCTCAAAAACAACATTTTTAAATGATTAAATGGTTTTTTTCCGACAAAAGGTCCCCCGGAAGATTTTCTGTTTAAAATCTTAAATCTGCTTTATAAATTAAGCGCAACATACCATATTTTAAAAGCATAGCAATCGGCACTAGAATACCGCAAAATTTTAGATACTTAAATGTCTCAATAAATAAGGTTAATGTAAAATTTCCGGCAAAAAATAAGTTAATTTGCTATATCAAATAATTCAAAAGCCTGTTTTCAAATTAAAACTATTTCATGCCCTTTGCATGCACAATAAAATCCCAAAAAATTTCACAACATAGGTTTCGTAAAAATATGGGAAGTTTAAGTTTCACACTAAACCAACATCTAAACAGCTTTTAAAAATCAAAACAGGGACTGCCTGATAAAATTTCTTTATTCATCATCTTTCTCTTCAAGAAACCCTAACCATAACTATAATTGCTACTCTCTTTCTTCTTCTTCTTCTTCTTCAACAAGCACAGCCACCACCCCATGCCACAGCTACCCCCACAGCTACCATGGCACACACACACACACACACACTATATATATATATATATATATATATATATATATATATCTCTCTCTCTCTCTCTCTCTCTCTCCCCCCACTTCAAGCCACCACTAAAACACTAACTCTATTTCTCTTTCTCTCTTTACACTCCACGCACACCACCACCACCATGGCTGCCCAAGATAGCCCCTTCCTCTCCTATATCCCCCCTTGATTCTCATCTAAACACCACAAACACACACACACACAGACACACACACACACACACACACACACACACACACACACAATACCTTCATACATGGTTGCCTATACGCTAACATCCTTCCCCCACCTTTGCCCCTTTTCTTCCTCACAAAACACACAACACACACCACACGCCTTCCCTTCCCCTTTTTCCCTCAATTTGACAGTCCCCTGTTATACCACACAACATTCGACACGGCTTTTCATCACGCCAACCTCTCCCTCTTTCCCATTCTCCCTCACTCGCACACACAAGCACACTGCATGCACAAACTATGGCTCTTATCCACTTTTACACAGCCATAAACACCCACAAGAATCTCATCCAATAAGCATAAAACACGTTCAAAAATCACAGCAATAAACACCCACCAAATCCCGTCCAAACGAGAATGAAAACACACTTAAAAATGTCCAATTACATGGATAATTTTAGAGAGAAAAGCTAAGGATCATATGGGAACTTTTTTTTTTTTTTTCTGAACCTAGATCCTCTTATCTCTTCCCCCCCCCCCCTTTTCTCTCTCTCTTTTTTTTCACGTACAGAGGCTGTAAACCTTCTGGATGGCGGCCCTCCTTAAGACCCCCTTAAATATGGTTACTCTAAATTGGAAGAATTTCTAAAAACCTTTCCACACCTAGTTATTTTTTCCATTTTACCCTCACTCTTTTAAAAGACCAAAATTAATTTTAGAATAAAGTTAAAAATAAAAATTTATTGACAAGTAAAAGTTTCTGGTGTTACAAGGATCATGACACATATATGAGTTCAGACCGATACAGGGCATCCTACATATCCTCTAGGGAGGAATCAGACCAATGTAATCATTAAGATACAGATATTGTTCGAAACCAGAGTCAACAGTAACAATGATTGGTCATCGAAGAATATATTAATGATAGTTTTGTCTGTTATCAGAGCCATCAAATTGATTTGAATGATTGACAGAAAAAACCCATATCCGGATGTCAGAGCCCCTAAATTGATTTGAAAGGATAGTCTAGATATGTAAAAGAAGTAATAACCCTATCCGTTGTCGATAGATAAAGCCGTACATCTAGATGCCGGAGCCCCCAAAACAATTTAAAAAGGTCATCCAGATGTATAAAATAGGGAATCTTGCCTATTGTCAGAGCCATCAAACCGATTTGGATGGTTGACAGACAAGATTATAGAATTGTTAGATGCTGGAGCCCTCAAATCAATATGAAAGGGTCGTCTAACAATAAAAGGATAACTTTTACTTTTACTTGAGCCACCAAATCAATTGGACTGGTCGATAGACAAAGTAAACCCTTGACTAAGGGCTAGATCCAACAACATGTCACAACGGTTAGTCACTTAGTGTCGGATATATCTAAGAGCTAGAGCCAACAACACATTGAAGCAGTTGGTCACTTAGAAATAAGAGATTCTCTTAAATATCACTCAAAGCCGGAACCAACAATGCCCAACGATAGTTGATTGTTAAGTGCCGAACATTTCAATTTAATTGATATAAAGAAAATGTTGCTTCGAGCAACAGATGTGGGATCTTGCACTGGCCATACACCGTAAAAAAATCACTGAACTAAGCAACATATTTGAGTATTTGGATAAAAAAAAAAACAATCCGATGATAGGATAATGAACATGCACATGCAAGCATGCAAAGGTCCTAAGCTAAAGGATTTATGTACCATGTGAAATGCATAGGTCGGCAAAACATGCAAACTTAAGAAAAAGAATAGTCATGGAAGCATACAGAGCACACAAGCATACGAGTCTGTTTTTCACACAAGCATGCAGAATTTATCTATTTCTTTTAGGGGTCTGAAACCATCCGGTTAGTTAGAGGATAGAAAAAGTTAAAATATCAAGTTGAAATCGGTCATTTAGTTAGCAGGTTGGGAGTTTTTGAAATTTTGAGAAGTTGAAAATTGGTCTGTTAGTTAACAAGTTTAATGAATTTAAGTGTAAAATCGACCGGTTAATCCATTCAGATTTGTGCGTGATATTTTGGGTTTTTTCAAAACTTTAACTCAATCCAATGACATTCTCTCTCAAATTTCTTTCTCCCAAGGATTTATAATCGTGTAATCATACCCAAATTACATCTCTAGCCTAATAAAACCCTAATGTTCTCTTCCATTCTTCTTTAATTTTTGAGAAATCGTGGAGTTTATTTGAACTAGGAGTAAACATGAAGGAAGGCCGCAAATTGGTCAAATTTCTCGTTTTCAGCAAACGAATCGGACTGACAATCACTCGCTTTTGACTCTGAATTAAGGAATCTACTTGAGCAAGAATTTTTTTATGGAGGAGGTATGTCTTTCTCTGAATCCTCTCCAATTACATATACTAATTCACCTTTTTCACACACAAGTCATCTCCATGCAAAGTAGGGCCCATCCATGCTATTTTTCATGCACTTCATACACAAATCAGATGGATCCTTGAGATTTTCTTCTTTTTTTTTCTTGATTTTGTAGCCCCTCCTCATGAGCATGTGATGTAGGGGCTCCCCAAATTTGGTTAAAGAATAGTGGGGTAAGATACCCCAACCATAGGTGCTAGGTAGCCAATAACGGTATTGAGATTTTCCTAAACAGGTTGCATGCGGTGACCCCTAATAAAAAACATCTTCTATGCTTGGCTGAGCATTGGTGAGATTCTACCAACACTTTCCACTTACAGTTCGGGGAAGCAACGCTTACCCTGTACGATTTCGTGAATATCACCAGTATGGGTTCAAAGGAGGCATGTCCCTTAGGCCTATGATATCGACAAGGATTGAGACCTCTTGGTCCTATTAATTGGCTTTGAATGTCCTATAAAAAGGGCAATTTCATCTTGTTGGGTACCCTTCGTGCATGCTACAAGGGTATGGATTTGAATGGGGCGATGGCCTGACGATTGATCAGTAGGTTCGGGGGTTTTTACTCTATATCTTGGGGGAGACCCTGTTCAGCAATGAGGACCACTCTCACAGCTATGGTACTATAGGCCCTAAAGGAGGTGGAGAGATTGGGGAGTATGACTGTGGTAATCCTGCTTTGGCTTATTTGTATCACTCTATTGGTGTGGTGTCCTGTATGGGGACAGTCTCTGAGCTTCATGGGATATTATGACATCTGAAAGGTATGTCTATGCTCTTTTAGTTAATTATTCTCATATACGTTGTTAGAATTCTCGTTCACTTGTCATTTTGGTTCACAGGTTTGGGCCTTCGAGGTTCTGCGGTCCCCTGCTCTTCGATTATATGAAGGCATATTGGAATGACTTCGCTGGCTATATACTGTTGGAATTTCCAGGACAAGCAGGTGGAAGCACTGAGCGGGCATACCAAGATAGTTTTAGGGGCTCATGCGGCGCCTGGTAAATAATTCATTAAATTTTGAATTTTCATTATGCATAGTTACGAATACTTACCATTTGTCTATTTTGCTTTTGTCATCTTTGTCCAAGTAGGAGACGATCGAGGCCTATCCCTGAAGAGTTGGTCCTCACCAAATTCTAGGTATTACTAGTGGAACCTATGCACGAGAAGTTCTATTCAAGAGAGCGGGTGCTCTTTCAGCATCACATGGACATTGAGGCCTGTATTCTGGGTGCCTCTCCCCTTGAGATAGGCCAGACATGGACCTTAGACTGAGGACTGATGCAGAGATTGGTCAGTGGATGGTGTATCCTCTATGAGGGGGCCAAACAACCATCGTATCTACGAGATAATCGTGAGAAATAACTTAGCTCCCCTATTGAATACAGAGTGGTTGAGGAGGGTACAGAGGGCTATGGCAACCCGAGACTGGAAAAAGAGGTGGAGTCTGTAGATGATATCACATTCACTTCTTAGATAGTGTCGGCCTTTCTAAAGGGCAAGACGGGGGACCAGGGATTGATTGCCTGACCAAAAAAGGATTTCGAGGTCTTGGGGCTCAAGGAGCTCACGCAAGTCCAACGATAAACTTAAACCCTAACTAAGCTTTAATTGTCATTTCTTTTTTATTTTAATTCTATGCATTTCATTATTATAAGTCACGCGCTCAGTGCTAAAGGATGCATGTCAGATGATTCACAGCCTCAAGGACATGGCATCCACTTATTTGTACTTGGTAGAGGTGTACGGGCTGACGGCCAAGACGACTGAGTCTCCTACCTCCACTCCCTCAATGCCATGTTTGGGGGGGGGTTAGATTAAGTGGAAGACAGAGCTCTGCTGAGCCCATGATCCCTGTTGCTGCCACTTAGACTCCTACGGGAGGAGCTCTTGTACCTAGGAAGGGAAGCCAAGTGAAGTTCAAGGTGACGAGTCGAACTTTCATGAAAAACGTGAGCCAGCCTGAGTCGGTGCCATCAAAAGGCAAGGAAGTTGTTGGGAAAAATAAAAGGAAAGCCCCAGCCCCTCTATTAAAGCGGAGATGCAAATCCTCTAAAATTGCCTCGGTCTTTCGTAAGACCTACAAGAAGCCCCAATCTAATGAGACTGTGGTGGTAGAGTGATCCCCTGAACTCAAAGGCTAGGAGAATGAATAAGAATAAGATGATGAGGAATATGAAAAGCCCTTGGGGATCGGTGACGATAAGGAGGCCAACCCAAAGAAGACCCAGAGGGGTTAATGAGTTTGGCTTAGAATAGCTAGATTAGGCCATAGAGGAGTGATTAGAACTTTGATGTAATGCAAATTTTTTTTCTTTTTGAGTTAAAAACTTTGCCTAGTGGCTTCTATGATTGTTTGAAAGCATGCTCATACACTTGAAACGAAAGAAAGGAGGTTAAGCTAAAAGTGGCTTGAAAAATTAAGATTAAGTTAAATTGGCTGAACAGGTACAGGGTTTGGCCTGAAAATAGGCAAGGCCTATCAAATTTCACAAGCATTGACTAACTGGCCGGTTAGTTAGTAGCAAAATCCAATTCTTCAGTTGAACTGGATGGTTGATTAGAAATATAATTGAACTTTATGGTAAAACCAGAAAGTTGATCAGAGACGAAATCCAATTTAATGGTAAGACCCCTTCGTTGATCAAAAGAAAAATCAATGTTTTTTGGAGGAAAACTACCGGTTTGTCGAAAATCGTCTAATTCATCCGCTAAAATTTTCTGAGTTTTTTAAATTTTGAATCCTATCTCTATATAACTTAGGGCTCTCAGAACTCAGCCATTCAGAGGGGCATTTGACTTTCATTCTCTTAGAAAAACTCCCAATGGCTTCTCAAGATAATCTTACGATCTTCGAGCTCTAATTCTGAGCTTTCACCGATCCATTCAACATGATCAAACTCATTCATCTTGATGGCCGATTCAATTTGAGATTTATCATGAGGCCGCGAAATGTGAATTTTCATGAAGACATTCTCCGGGCAGCATGCAGATTCTGGGATGATGATAATCACGTCTTCCACTTTAGTCTAGATGAACTTTGCCCGACTCATGAATAGTTTTTTGCTCTTGTAAAAATTCCAGTTAATCTACCCATTTCTATTCTGGTCATCCAAAATAGTTACGTCAAGGACTTTTAGGTTTGCTCAGGGTTGGGGAAGAGCGTACTAGATCCTTTATCTGAGGTGAGAGTATCCTGCTTTCTCCCATGATAGAATAATTTTTTGCTAAACCAATTAACCGTGATCAACGATATGCTTGCGGTTGAATATATCATTGTTGTTGGCCCTGGTATTGCTGATATGAGATTGGTTCAGTTATTCATATACGTGTCTTTAAAAGAAAAATCATGATTCCACTAATGGTGGTCGAAACCATAAACAATATTACCAACGTGTAAAAGACCAAGTCTTACATTTAGCGGTAGGCCTTTGCTTCTGTACATGTGGCTTCTAGATCATATATGGCTGATAGCTACACCTAATAAGGGGAAGTATCAGCCTTACTCTTTCTGTTCTGAGCATTTGCTCATTGAAGGTCGCTCTATTGGACTCTCCTTTTTGTGTGTGGGAGTTTAAGGATATTTGTTAGTATTGTCCCTAATGGGGAGTCTACGGGTCTATCTACTATGCAGACTTTCAAATATTTCTATGTATGTCTTTTAGGATTGCGTAATTTTTCCTTTTGCAGTGCCTAACAAATTCTGAGATAGTTCGGTTATTAGCAGGGTTTTTACAGTAACTTTATCACTTTAGTAAACGAACTTAGCCCTTCCCTAATAAAAAAGGTTGGGGCTCTACTCCATATGTCGATCACTTCGTAGGGAGTGACACCGTTTTTCGATTGTATGGACCCAGTTGCCCCGTTGCTGTCTGAGGGGTACATCAATTGGCTTTGGGCCATGGTTTGGGAGAAAGTTCAGGCTTTGAAGAGCCGACTGAGAGTAGAGTTGTCTTGGGATTTTCTGAATGCTTGTGAGATTAGATTTCTGGAGCGAGCTAAAAAGAAAGCTCGTGCTATTACCGGCTTAGGGCCCGAAGCACTCGATTTTGGTAAATCATTTCAGTGTATAGTTCAGAGTTTCTATCGTCCTTAAGCCGAGGGAGAAGTTTGGGTCACATGGATCAGGCGGTCTTGGATCATTCCCCAACTGTTTAATGAGAAGTTGATGTAGACAGGAATCCGTATGCTAATTGATGAGCCACAGCAACACCCTTCCTTGCTGCCTAAGAAGAAACAACAAAAGAGGCCATTTCCTACTAAAGCTGCTCAGGATCGAGAAAATGATATGGAGGCTTAAATCGAGCGTTAGTTTGATCACAAGTGTGGCAAGGGCATAGAGATTGAGAAAGTGAATCAAAGTCTCGCTTTTGAGGCAGAAGTTCTAAAGGATGTGATCCTGATATCTTAGAGGTTGACTTACAAACAGGATATGGAGAAGTTAAAGTCCATCATATTTTTTGATGAAGATGATCATCCCTCTTCAAAGAACAAGAAATAAATGTGTTGATAGATTACTCATAAGTTGCTTATAAGACCTAAAATTTTTCTTTGCCCTAACTTTTGCCTAGGCTACCCTTTGCAGGTTTTTGACCTAGTGGCCATTTTTTATTTTTGTCAAGAATGTAGTCAATATCTTAGCCTATGGAATAAAATATTTTTATTAGTATTTGACCGCACCCAAGGTAATTTTACGAGCTGCCTACGTGCCTCCAACTATGCATTACATTGATATGTGTAAGGAGGATGAAGTCATTTATAGTTCATTTACAAATTTCACTGTAGCATAATATTTCTTTAGTCAGTCTAGATTCACTAGTTGTGATAATTCAATCCCATCTGAATCGACTAATAATGCTGCACCCCTGGTCATGATTTGCTTGATCATATAGGGACCTAACCAGTTGAATTCAAACTTTCCCTCGCAGTTTCTGGATCTATCTGATGTTTTCATTCAGCACTAAATCTCCTTCTTTCAAACCACGTGCCTTCACTCACTTGTTAAAGGCTTTCGCGACCCACTTTTGGTCACCCTGAATGTGGTCATCTTCTCATCTGTGAGCACTAATTCCTCAAATCTGTGTCTCAACCTATCTTCTTCACCTATCTAGTTTCCCAATAATACCTTAAGAGAATTCACTTCCAATTCTGCTATGGACTAGCAAATATAGGGAAGCTCCGGTCAATGTTTTCACTGACGTCCTCTAACCTCAGAGGACAAAAGGATGCTTTTTTGGCCAACTCTGATAGGAATCCGTCATCTTCTAAACATTGGTATATGACGGTATGACGATGAGCAATGTCCTATGATACTATACTCGTCAGCTAAGTCTATGACCTATCCTTCAAAATGTAACCCGTTATCTGAGATCAACTCTTAGGGCACTCCATATTGACAAATGATATTGGACCCGATGAACTGCACCACTCTCCTAGCATTGAGCACGGCATACGGAGCTGTTTTCACCCCTTTGTGAAGTATTCTATGGTTACTAGAATAAACTTGTGTTCATTAGAAGCTTTGTGACTGATCTTCCCTATCACATTTATCCCCCAAACTGAAAAACGCCATTGGGATGTCATGCTATATAACTCTCGTGAAGGGAGATGCTACAGGTTGACATACACTTCTACTTGTGACACCTCCTTACATATTCAACCCAATTTTGTTCCATTGTACTCCAATAATATCCCTGCTAGAGAATCTTCTTTGCTAACATTTGGCCATTCATTTGCGATCCGCACTCTCCTGTATATATCCTCCATAATCTGATTGCTTTATCTCTTAGTCACACACAATTGGTGTTCTCTATTATTGTGTCTCTTATATAAATGTTGGTCGCACATGATGAACTATGTTGCCCACCTCTCAAAGATACTCGATCCTTTGTGGAACATCCATCAGGGTAGTTACCATCCCGAAAAAAATTCTGGACATTAGTGTACCACAGTTCGGTAACTCCGTCTTTCTTTATAAGTGCTTTCATGAAGCAGTAAGCTGGTTGATCCCTTTTTCTGTAACCATGAATGACTACACCTCTTGTCTTTTGGGTATATCAACGCTTGTGGCTAAGGCATCGACAAATGTTCTTAAGCCAGGGTAGTTAGTGGATTCCACATCTTCGGGCTGATCTATAATTTTCTCCAAATAGGCATGGTATGCTTGTTCGACTTTCATCTCTGATTCTCCATTTCCCTTAAATCTAATATTATCAGTATCGAATCTCTATATGATGTTATCTCTCTAACTCCTAAGCTTAGAGCCATCTCTAAATCGATGATATAAGCTTCATATTCTGTGGTGTTATTAGTACCATCGAAATTCAGCTTGATGGCTATAGGTGAGTGGGCTATGTCTGGTGAGATCAATAGTATCCTTATTCCAGATCCCTTACGATTGCCACCTCATCCTAAATTCAACGATACAAATCATTGTCGGAACCCGCTAATGTATTAATTTCTGCCCAAAAATCCTCAGACTTCTTTTTCCCTCCTAATGGGGGCATATCAACTATGGCTTTGATTTTGGCCGGATTAACTTTTATTCCCCATTTTCTCACCATAAATCCTTAGAACTTTTCTACAGTAACTTTGAGCACACATTTCTGAGGGTTGAGTCTCACATTGTATTGCCTTAGCCTTTCAGAATACTTCCTTAGGACTGTGCAATGATCTTTAAGCTTCTAGACTTAATGATCATGTCATTCGCATATGCTTCTACCTCCTTATGAATTATATCCTGAAAAAGGGTGGTAGCGGCTGCTAGATGTTGCCCCGGTATTCTTCAAACCAAAAGTCATTATTGTGTAACAAAATATGTCCCAGGGGGTGGTGAAAGTTGTTTTCTCCTGATCTCAGGAGCCACCTTTATCTAGTTATACCCTGCAAAGCAATCTATAAAAGACATTAACTCATGCTTTGTTGTGTTTTCTATGATCATACCTATGATAGGTAAAGGAAAGTCATCCTTATGGGAAGCTCGGTTAAGGTCTCGATAGTCAACACATATTCTGACTAGTTCGGTTAGCTTAAGAATTGGTATGATGTTGACTAGCCAGGTAGGGTACTCGATTACTCGGAGAATCCAATGTGGAGTAACTTCATTACCTCCTCTTTAACCTTGAGGGACTACTTTGGTCTCAACTTGTAAAGCTTTTGTTTAGCAAGGTTAGGCTTCGGTCAGGATAGGCAGGTGATGTTCCATAATCGATGGGTTGATACCGGACATGTCATTATATGACCAAGAAAATATATCTATAAATTCCCTAAGGAGTGCAATGATTCTTCTCTCTCGCTCTCTCTCTCTGGTCATCTAGGCTAGCCCTTATTTTGATTTCTTTTACATTTTCAGACGTACCTATTTTGACTTTGATTGTTTCTTATGCCACTGGCTTGATACTACTAGATTCCCTATTTTCTATTTATTTTAATTATTTTTTCTCTTTTAGTTGCATTAGTTCTGACTCATCATTAATTAATTCGTCATAACCTAAATCAGTAACTAAGGAATAGTTAAAATCGATCATCATATTATCAAGCAAACAGTCTGGGAAAACACAGTAGGCAAGCATATTCATATTATATATAATGTATAAGCATCCAGGTCTTCCTATTCAGGAGTAACTTCGGCAGTAGGACGCCCTTTAATATCCTAGTTTGCAGTCCGTACTCAATCATTCAATTTTTTGCACCGCCCAGTGCTAGAATGATTATTGCTAAGTTCACAGTCTGATCGTCCAGTTTGCATATAAGCACTTGAATATGCATTTCGTTAAGGCATGCTGTCATTCCCCTAGTTCCATGAAGTCCATCCAATCAGAAATATCTTCGATACTTGGCCTAGTCAGGATGGTCAGTTCCTTGTCTTCAACCATTCACAGTCGTTGAAAAGTTCCCATCCCTTGATCAGCTTCCTTATTTCCGTACAACAAACAGGCTCCAAAAATCCATAGTAGGGCACACTCTCTCGTTCCTTAACAAAACATCCTTTCAAGGTAGAGACCTTAGTCCGGGCTTTAAAGCTTATAAGCTATCCATTCTTTTTGTCTTTCTTAGCTTGGGCTATTTTCCAACGGCTTCCTTCCTCTGCTTGTTGATTGGCTTATAAACCATTCCAAACTGGTCTTTCTTATTCTTGAGAGTTGGAAAACTGGGAACTCTTTGGAAAATTCGGCCTAAGCCTTTTCTAGGCAAGTAGTGAAGCTTTCTCAATTGGGGAGCACTGTCATATTACTATAAGGCGTAAAAGTGAGAGTTTCAACGAGACAAACATCCTCGTACTCCAGACACTGAACCGGGCTGTCAATCCTTAATCCATTGAGCAAAACATCCAACAAATCATGTGGTACCACTACACTATCTTTGTCCATTTTTACCTGCCCTATATGAAGTAACTACAAATCACCCATAATTGTGAAGATGGCCTTATCTAAAATAAACTTAACCTTCTGGTGCAATGTAAAGGAGATTGCATCAACAGAACGTATCTACGATCTTCCTAGCAGGAGGTTAGATGCCGCGGATATATCCAACACTTGAAACTCAACTTCAAAATTAATAGTTCCAATAGTCATAGAGAGCTTGACTGTATCGATCACCTCTCTCCAGGTTTTGTCATAGGCTTGGACGGCATGGTTGGAAGGAGTAAACTCTGAAGGGTCAATTCTAAGGGCTTGGTTAGTGCTTCAGGGGCAGACATTCAGTGCAGAACCATTGTTTATGAGGATTAGGCAAATTCTCTTATTAAGTGCTCACATTGTGATATGAAGAGGGTTGTTGTGGTTGGTTCCTGACTTGGGGCAAATCTAATTCAAAAAAAAAATGGGGATATTCCTATAACAAATAGCCCCTAGCACTTGGAAAAGGTCTTAGGCTGGGTTTGGATGGATATCTGGGCTTATAATGCCCGAAACTTTATGTTTCTCGATGAATTTTTTGTGTCGAAAATTTTTTATTGTTCCTTACTTTAAGTAAAAAAATTGTAATCTTTTAAAGGAATATGGGTGGGACAAGAAAGTAGCTAAGTGCGAGAGGGGTCTTTTGAAATTTCCAACCTAAGGCAACCATATATAAAGAGAGCCTTAAGAAGGCAGCCATCCTAGCAATCTACCAGCCCTTGTTTCACGTAAAAAAAGAGAGAGAATGGAGGGGAAACACCAAGCTAGGGCAAGGGAGATTCAAGGTAAAAAAAAAAGATTCCTAAGCCTTCTCTTTAATTTTGGCCATGATTTGGATGTTTTAGAGATGTTTTGGCATGTAAATTCAGTGGTTATTTTTTGATTTTTTGTGAGGGGATTATTGAATGAATGAGGGCTGCCATAGGGCAATCGTGATGTAGGTGATTGTGCGGTAATAGTGATGTGTTGTTTGTGAAGTGGATGATAGTGGGTTGTGCGGGTAACAACAGGGGGGAAAGGGGACTGTCGAGGACAACCGTGTAAGGGCTATTATGGCAGGGTGTAGGGTGTTTGTGTGCGTGAAAGGCAAAAGGAGAAACAACAGCAAGAGGGGTTACTGCGTGTGATTTTTTTTGTGTACAAAGGTGGAAAAAGAGATAAGAAAGGGCTATTATGTGGACAACCATGTAAGGGGCTATTGGCGTGGTGTTGTGGGCTGTGTAGTGGTGTGTTGGGGGTTGTAGTTGTGAGGAAAAAAGGGGAAGGGAAGAGGCTGCCATGGGGCAGCCGTGTAGTGTGTTTTGTGTGCGAGTGAGGAAGAAAAGGGAGGAAGAAGGGCTGCCGAGTCGGTAGCTGTGTTGAGGGCATTATGTGTGAGTTGTTATGGTGTTTAGATGAATGTTGAGGAGGAAAATAAGAGGGGGAAAGGCTGGCAAGGGCAGTCATGGTAGGGTGGTGCAATGGATTGTAAAGAGAAAAATAGAATTAGGGCTAGGGCTTGGTGGTGGCTTGAAGTGGTCAAAAAAAAGAGGAGGGAAGGCAGTCGTGGCAGGGAGTGGCTCTGTAATCAAAACTAGGGTTAAGGCTGATTTGGTGAGGAAGATGATGAACAGTAGAGGTTTGATGAACAGTCATTGTTTTGAACTTTTAGGGCTATTTAGAGATTGATTTAGCCAAAGTACAAAACTAAAACCCCCATTATTTTTATGAATCTTTGACTTGGAATTTTATGCGATTTTTTCAAGCATGGGAAGGAACTGGAATGATTTTATTTTGAAAACATATTTTTGAATTATTTAGTATAGTAAATAAAATTAGTTTTAGCCAAAAATTTTACACTGATCTAAACTTACTGAGACACTTGAGCATATGAAATTTCATGGTTTTTTGGCACTGTTTGATATATTTTTGAAATAGAAACCTTAGCGCTTAGTTTAAGGAGCAGTTTAGGGTTTCGAATGAAGAATTCCTAGAAAGGTCATTTTTGTCCAAAACAACCCAACTAACTGTTTAAAAAGATGCTTTGGGTTATTTCTGAGTGTTTAATGGTACGTTTATACGTCAGGGTAGTTGATAATTTCACACAAATCTAGAGGCATTTTGATAATTTCACTCATTTGGGGGAAATTTAGTACCGAAGCATGATTGAATGACAATAAATAACATCCGAATGATTTATTTTAGGTTTTGATAAACAAGAGTTAGGACAAACTTAGAAGTAAGAACCGCTTAGTTATCAGGTAAGTACTTTTGCTATGTTCCTCCGTATACTCTATTTGCAAAACTATAAACGTATATATGATTTAATCAAATGAAAATTTTTAAAGTTCTTGTACTGCATATGTTTTCTTGTTAAATCGTTTGATAAGAAATTGAGATAAAAATGCCATGTTATGTTATGTGAGTAGTTGCTTAAATTTCGGTATGTGTTGAATGGGATGGTAAACTTGATTGGGTTGCTGTGCCCCATATCCAACAAGAAAAGTTGGATTTCGGGCCCTAGTCAACGGGCTTGTACGTTGATGCACAGTGTTGCTGCTTGTGATTCACTATTACATCCACTGAATATTTTATCCTGGGTGTAGGAGGGATTTCGGGCCCTAGGCTTGTGCGCTAACCATAACACACCTAAATTGTATTTATATATGATAAATGCAAATGAATTTTTTTTCATGTTATACTTTGGGTTGAGAACCGTTGTGTGTGTGTGTGTGTAATGAAGAACTTTTTGGTGATAGCAATATTGTTTTCTGAGTTAAAAAAGAAAAACACATGGCATGTTTTGAAATCCTCAAACCTATTTTAGGAACATGGCTTGTGTACTTGCTGGGCTTTTGCTCATTCTTTATTTTTTAGGTGATGACCTAGGAGAGGCGGGTCCTTATAAGCAACACGAGGAAGGAGCCCCTGATAAGAACCTTTAGAATAATAAAGTTCTATTGAGTTGAGAATTTTAGTTTTATAACAGTTATTATGGATGAACTATTGTAAGGTGCTTAGGTCTCCTCAAATTTTTTTGTAATTGTCAACGACATGTAAATGAGTGTTTTTAATTAGATTATTGATGAATGACTAAGTGAGGATTTTCATAATCAATCAAATTATTTTGGAGATTAAAATGTTGGATTTAATCTTGAGTGTAGGTTGTCATAAGGCCTAACAGGGCCCTGGGTTGACGTTCGAATGGGCCTGCGGCCGGTCACAAATCTAGCTCATGGGCTCACCTGTGGGTTTGGGTCGTGACAAGGATTTGCTGAGTAGTTTGATAAAAGCTTGTCAGTTAGAGTATGAAGCAGATAATAACCCCTAAATAGAGATGTTTGCTTGAGTTTTCTTCAACTATCTCAACACTTCTCATTGTGGGGGGGGGGGGGGGTGGTCTTGAGAAAACATTACGTCTGATGCGGCTGGTTAGGGGATGGTTTGGTGAACTCGGCTTGATCTGGTTAAGTGGGATACCTCGGCGTTGGGCTTGAACATAAAGCCAGTTTTTTCATCATACTCTTCCTCGACAATGAAGGCCTCGCCTTCCATCGACAATGGAGGCCTCGCCTTCCATCAACTCTTCCCATGTTAAAACATCACAAAACTATGGCAGAGAATTGCATACTAAAACTAAAGGAATTTGATGACTGGCTGGAAGGATAAGGGTGGACGGATCCATAACTGGTCGGCTATCACCAATGAAATTAATCCTATAAGGAGGTAAGGGTTCTTTTCGAACATTAGGCTTGGCAGGGGGAGAGACTTCGTCTTTGTCAATGAGGTCCTGCATGGCGTCTCTGAGCATTATGCATCTCTCTATAGGGTGTCCTTTCCTTTGATGATAAGCACCGAAAGCATGAATATCATATCCTTCCGGTATTATTGCTGGCACGGGGGTAGCGATAGCTTGGATATCATACCCCTCCTTAATAATTGTTCAAATACTTTGGGTAGTGGTGCTTTTAACGGCATGAACTTCCTTTTAGGGTTTGTGGTGGCCTCCCATGGCAATATCTGTGGTGCTTGTACATTGTTGATGTTGTTGCCAGTGGCTGGCTTCGGCTGTACATTAGAGTTCATCGGATCTGCTCAATATACTCTTGACTTTGACTCATAGGGAATGGTCCCCTTATGATGGCATCTTTGATCTGTACGAAGGATCACAATAGGGCCTTGAACGAGGTGTGGTAGTGATTGAAGATATAGTCATGGTATACTAGGAGCAGATTATTCCTGACGATGTTCACTTGCTCTTCCTTCGTAAGGTAGTTCACCATTTGAGCAACTTTGTTTCTCCATCTCAAGATAAATGTAGACATTGATTCTCTTGACTCCTGTTTGGGTAGATTTTAAATATTTTAACTCAGTTACCTGTTGTTTGTAAAAGGTACAACCGTGATCTAAGAGAAAAGAAATCCTAAACTCTATAGAGATTAAAATATAATTTTTATTTAGTCGGAGAAACCGGTCGGTTAATCAGCAAGTTTACTTTTGTTTGCAAGAAAGCCAGCTGACTAACCACCTCATTTGAAATTACGAGAGACAGTTTTGAAAACTTACTGACTAACTGGCTAGTTTTGCTTCAAAAAAGAAATTTTCAAAGTAAACCTACTGATTAACCGGTTAGTTCTCCTCAAAAAAAATCTTTTCCAAAGTCTACTTCCTAATCAACCGGTTGGCTTTCATGCAAAAAATAAAATTCTAAGATCGCTTCCAGTTAGTTAGTGTTGTTGGATTTTCACAGAGTGTGTTCATTCTTTGGCCTATCCTTGTGCATATTCTCTATCAGTCCACCTATAATTGTTTTTTTTTTATTTATCATATTCACCTTTTCTTGTGCTATGTGTGTACATAAAAAAAAGTGTAAATCATATAGTCAAACAAAATACTGTGAATTAATTTAAAGCTAGAAAGTACGAGAACATAGTTCAAATGTTTGATAAATCCCTAGGAATCCTAGAACACCTATGCGGAATCTTCCAAGAATCACTTTTGGGATCTTTTGGAGTTGGGTTAGACATTTGAAGAATCTGAGGCAGCCGCATTCTTGCCTCATTCCCAAATACTCCTCCTAGGACTTTGAAGGCATGCCAATAACCTTTATCGGCTCGTTTATCAAGAATGGACCTGACTTTTGCCAGAAGATTGTCTAAACTCTCGTGGAGCGATAAACTGACAAGTTCTCTTTCCCTTTGGACTTAGCATTAATTGAGGCTTTCTCCTTCGGAACGCTCGAGGCGTCCTTCTCTTTTGATGGCTCGGAGTCATATTTGTGGATAGCTTGGAAAGAACTCTACTCGTAGCTCGCTTCTTTACTTGACCACCTTTCTTCACTGAGGGCCCCCTTCCCCTTGAGCATGAGGAGTTATATCAGTAGGCTCTGATGGAGTCTCTCTTGGCCCGGTGTTAGATCCTCTCCAAGATGGTAGTGAGAGGAGGAATAATATGTATGCGGTCTCGTTCATCACTCCGTAGGCCACCATGATATTGTAGCAGTCAAATACATGCCTTGAGACTATGAATCATATGGTAAACCTAGTTACGCAGTTCACATGGGATTTACAAAAGAAAGCATGAAATAAGGATTTGATTTTTGAAACGAAAAAAATGGAAAAGTTGTGAAATTACTGTCTTCTTCCGACTTAGCTCTTTCAGTCCTACTACGTTCGTATCTCGCTTAGCCCTCGGGATTACATATGACCTAGGAGTCTTGAGGACTTCAAGGCCAGCACGGTCCAAGAGGGTAAGGGGATATTCTCTTTGCTCATCTCCTCATCACCTTCTTCTTGTCGTGCCGGGCTTTAGCATCCTTAATCCACTTCGCCCACTCTATAGTCAAGGGAAGAGTTAGGTCCACCTGGGCAAACGCCTCTTAGGTCCAAGGATCGTTGGGCCATCTAGAGGATAAAGATATCCCCTTTAGCAAACTTTGTTGTAAGCCCCTATCCCGTGTCCCGTCTTGTACATCTCCACTGGGAGGGTAGCCTAAATCTGAGGCTCTGCATCTAAATAGTGCCGAAAAGCACTTCATCACCCATGATAGAATGCTTTATGAGCCCCACCAATAAAGCTTAGCTCTGGGTAAGGCTTAACTCCTCCTAATGCAAGCCCTCAACACCCCACTTCAGGAGTGAATCTTGGCATAAAAAAAAATGCATAATGAATGTAGATATCACATAAGATAATGACAAAAGGCAAGAATGTGAATTTACCATATGCCAAACTAGGTTGTTGAGGCATTCCCGGTATATCTCTGCGGTTAAGCCGGACCGTTCCACCCAGAAATTCCATCAGCATATTGCCTGACTTGTCTCAACCTTCTTCCCCTCGGCTAGCTATAAAGGGCATAGCTGTAGCACCTTGAAAGCCTAAATATGTTGAAAAAGAGAAAGGTAATTTGTGAGAGGAAAATGTAGTAAGATACATGATAGAATTAGGGAAAAAAGGGGGAATATAAGAGTGTACCTCCTAAACAATGTTGTATCCTATAAACTCGATGCCTACAGTCAATAGACGGACCCCATGGAATGGCTCACATGGGCCAATGCCGGAGTCCCTTAGTCGTACTCCCCTACTTACTCAATATCCTTTAGTGGCCCCGGAGCAGGAGTTGCATCGAGTTATCCTCATTGCTAAATAGGGTCTCCCCGAGCACATACAGCAGAAAACCTATCACATGTTAATCGACCGTCATGGCATCAACATCCTCCAACGTCATACTCTTCTGATGATAACGAAGGGTAGCCAATAAAATCGAGCCATTCTTCTTGAAGGACGACATGAACCCTAGCAATCTCTCTATGAGATCACGATCCTGGTCTAGATGTAGGCCCATGGTACTAGCCTATCCCTTACATGGATGCCTGTTATGTGTATAAAGTCATACGGTGTAAGGGTCGCTTGCCGAAGGGAAGATGAAAAGAATTGACACATCATTTTTAAGGAGAATTTTCGCACTTTGATACGCTCTTCATAGGGAGCATATTACATCATGGATTCCTCTCAAGGTGGTTTTAAGTTCTCGAAGCCATCATCTTCTAGAGGTATTTTTACATTACTTTATATAGTTTAATCTAGAGAAATCTAGAGTTCTCCACTTCCCGCGACTGAGGTTTGGTCATAAAAACAAGCTTTTCTAAAAAGATTCTTTCAAACAAATTTATTTTCGTGTCAAAGACTAAAAGTTTAGGTCGCCTCCCATAGGGTCAGAGTCGAATTGATCCAAGTTTGTTTGACCAGGTACGTAGGCCGTTTGACCCCGGTTGTCGAATTCGAACAAAAATTATATGTTGAGTTATGATTTGTTTTATGTGTTATATGTTTTAAGGCCAAAAATCATTAAAAATGATTAGAGACCTAAAGGATATAGTTGGGTGCCTAACACTTTCCTGCCATGTAATTTAGTCTCCAAAACCATCGTCTCTGTTTTTAGTATGTTAGAAGCCTATTTGACATTTTAAAGTCTTTCTAAGGTGTTTCTTATTTTTGCTTTATTTCCATAATATACGATGGAAACTCCCAACTCCTAAAACGTCCCTGGCTCGAAGAGGGAATTTTCGAGGAAGTTCGCTACACCACCCTTTTACTGTATTTGCACGATTAACACTATTCAAAAGCCCTGCTTCATCACCGGCACAGTCCATCCAGCTTCACCTCAAACGTATTTGGACCACGATGCTTTTCAATTTACATCCATCTCATCTCTCACCATATCTTCCACTGATCTCATGAACCCACCATTACCACCAAAGTTGAGATCGCACTATACCAACACTCACAAATCAGTCAATAGCACCCCGCCGTATGGCAACCATCTCAAGAAAAAAGCAGATTTGCCGATGATTTTTTAATGGGCTAATTACACCCATGTCCCTGAGGTTTGGGGGTAATTACACGCGAGGACACAAAGTTTCACAATGTAACATACGTGACCAAAAACGTTAAAAAAAGTAACACTTTTATCCAACCGTCAGTATTCCGTCCAAAAAGTATAATTTTCGTCATTACGTATTTTGAAAATGGCAATACTACCCCTGTACAGTATATCGTCACAAAAAGTATAGTTTTCTCTCTCCACAATTTAAACCCTAAATCTGAAGTCACCGCCGGCAGCCTCCCTCCGCCGCCCCATGCCGCCGGTAGCCCCCCTTCCCACCACCGCCGGCCACAAACTCAACTGATCAGACCACCATGACCCAACAACGGGCCACCACCGTAGGCACCAATCTCCTGCTCGACGCCTTACACCATTTTCGGCGAGGGCAGATGGCCAACAACGGCCACTGCTATTCTTCACCGGCGATTGCCACCAACCAAACACCAATGTACATCCCCATCGATCAACCCGCCCATGGCCGGCGACATCACAACCGCAACTGCTCTCTTCCACAGATCGGCCCACCCACCGTCGCTGTCGGAGCAGACCCATCACCAGGCATCGATCGCACCGGTGGGCACGATGGTGCAAGCCCATCGTGGTGGTGATGGCGCTGCCTTGCTGGTGGTCACGGTGGAGCGCATCTCGATGGAGGAGGCCGGTGTCGCGACGTAGCTCGGTGATGCTTGCGATCTCAGACGGCGCGGGGTACGGAGGTATGGCGACCGCGACAGGCAGATCGGTATGTCGACCGCGATCTTGCGGCGCCGGTGCCTCGCCGGAGGGCTTGCTACTGCGTTGACGGGGAAAGGGGAAGGCAGTCGGCGTGGGGGGTGTGGGTGCTGGGTGTGGGGAGAGGAAGAGGCAGACGCATGGGGGTGGGGTGGGGGTGCGAGGGGGTGGGGGTGGGTGCTGGGTGTGGGGAGAGGAAGAGGCAGACGCGTGGGGGTGGGGTGGGGGCGCGGGGGGGTGGGTGCTGGGTGTGGGGAGAGGAAGAATAAACAGTAAATTAAGTGGGTAATTGATTTTAAAGTCAGGGGCAATCAAGTCTTTTTGTTAAAACCGTTAAGTATTTTTGTATTCCGTTAATCAATGGACATAAGTGTTACATTTTGAAACTTTGTGTCCTCGCGTGTAATTACCCCCAAACCTCAGGGACATGGGTGTAATTAGCCCTTTTTTAATTCTAGATCTTTTCTCTTTTAGTTCTTACCTACTTTTATTTTAAGTTCACTTTCATCTTCGTCTCTATAACAATTTCTTTTGCTTCCCACCCATCTGACATCCAGATTTTCACCCAAACAACATGCCCTAAATGTCATGTATCGCATGCCCGTTACGGATGGATATTTGTCCCTTTAATGCAAGGGGTACCCTGTGACCTTCTTTGTCAAACCAGTGCACCACAAGCTCATTAGCAATCTTGCAAGAAAGATGTCTAGGGATGTGGTTCTCAACATGGAATTTGGATTTGTTGGACTCATCCACCCATTTCAACGTCTAATTCTTTTCATGGGTCGGTCCCCTGCAAGTTCATTTCATCCTTGTAAAGTCCTAGCTAGTTGATAATCATTTTGTTGGGCAAAATCAGTTTGTGAATCTTCTTTCAAGTATGATTTTGACTTGGTCTTCGCATCTTCTGTCATCGACTCAATGGTTAAGTCATATACTAACCGGCACCTTGACCAATTGAAAGTGGTTAAAGAAAGAGATAAAATAAAAACTTAGTATACTCCTATTTTTAACCAAAAAGTTACAAATTCGGTTATCTTGATCAGTAGAAAAAAGTCGATGAAAGGTTCAAATAAAGCATCGTATTTTTTTTTTATTTAAGGTTCATAACTCTAACAAAAAGCTAATCATACGATACAAAGTAATCAGGTGGGCAAGGAGGTAAAGAAAATTGCTACTGCTGACTTATCAGGGGAAAAATACAATCCTTCAATCATTAATCAAAACACTTTGTTGGCTCACATGTTAGTTAACTAGGATTACATTTAGACTTAACAGGTAACATAGCGATTTTAATGACACGTTTCATAACTTTTTGCAATGCATTATAACTCTGTAATTCCAGGCAATATGGACAAATCAATCACAACGCCTCTGGTCGTGGGAAAACTCATTGAGGGGATTCATGGTTTTGCACTCCTTGAATGAGCTTTCAACATGTCACAGGGACGAGAGTTGCTGATATCCTTTTTGGCAGTAGAGGTGTGAAAGGCGGTTTTACAAATTGGGTCACTGTAGGCACTTGGTGCAAATGGATTGGATTCCATCGTTGCTGGGGCCTCATGGGACTTGAAATCACAGAGGCAATCCTCAACCTTTTTCAATACTGGTTTTATGCTTCCGGAGGTTAATCACATGCTTATCTCCCTAATGCTAAAAAAGGATTTTCCAACAATGGCGGCAGCTTCAAACCGATTAGTTTTTACAATGTGCTCTACACGATTATTTCAAACGTGTTACTGAATCGGATACAACCTTTTATATCGCAGTTCATCTCACTCTGTCAAAATGCTTTAGCGCTAGGTTGGTTTCTATTTGATAATGTCGTTCTTGCTCAGGTGCTGACTGACTGACCATGTCCGTAGGCAAAAAAAAAGGAAAAAGGTATTTTTGCAGCACTTAAGTTCGATACGAGTAAAATGTTAGACGAGACTTTATTCATGCTTCTCTGTGCTGTTTAGATTTTCTAGATTGCTGGGTTCATATAACTTACGGTGTGTCTTAATGGTCTTCTTTTCACATTTAGTTAATGGGGCTCCTACTGAGCATTTCAAGCCATCCCGTGGGATGAAGGAATAAGGGAAGAGGACTCAATATTTGTTTATTTTGTAATATGAGGTGTAAACGAATGTGCTTGCTTAAGCTGAGGTGATGGGTGATCTAGTAGGAACTAGAGTTGGCAGTGACTCAACTCTGGTCTCGCATGTGATTTATAGGAACGACTCCTACTTTTTTTTTTTTATCTTTTCAAAAAGCGCAGGTCAGGGCGGTGATTGATATCTTACATCAATATTACCGGTTTCTACTAGCAGATTAACTGGGTGGACTCAGCCCTTACCTGAGTTCCAAATGTGGGCTCGAAAGAGCAAGCATTTTTGGAAGCTGAATTTGACTTCATGGCTTAGAATAACTCTGAAAAGTATCTAGGGATTCAGTTGGATGTTACAACTAATCGACGTGAAATTTGTAACAGTTTAGCGCAGAAGGTTTAAGATAGATGCAGTTCATGGATAAGGTCGTTGCTTAGTAAGGTGGGTGAAGTGACTTTGATCCAGCCTATCTTAGCTTCGTTGCTTATATGGTGATCTTCTATATCTTTGCAAGCACATAGATCAGATTTTGATTTGCTTCTAGTGGGCGAGCGACATAGCTCATAGACTAATCCATTAGATTGTATGGTCTACCGTTTGATTGCTAAAACATATGGGCGGCCTTGTGTTTTGGTATAACAGATCCTTTAATGAGGCGTTGTTAGCTAAACAAGCTTAGTATACATTAACAAATCCTGCTCTTTACTTGCTGAAGTCACGATACTTGATTACTGTTCATCGATGTGTCTTGTATGGGGAATGCATCGTGGGTTTGGAGAAATATTTTGGTCGGTCGACATATTCTAAAGGATGGGCTTCGCAGACAGGTTAGATATGGTTAATCAATCTCTCTTTGGAACAACGAGTTGTTTCCATAGAATTCGCCTGCATTGCTACATAATTATCAAACACAAGATAATTGGCATATGCAGGTTTTAAATTTAATCAATCTTGACACTTTAACTTAGGCCCTTGGTCTAGTCTTCGGACTCTTTCCAGCTACTCCAACTTTTAGTCTAATCCCTGCACGTGACAGAAGATAGGACATCCTCGTCTGGCCTCAATTTGACCAATGGGCACTTTTTAGTCACTTCTATCTGATTGGCTGGCTCAGTCGGTTAACTTAAGCTCTCGCCTACTTGATGTCTGTCTTGTCCCAAAATTATGGCGTAAACTCTTTCTAAAATTTTGAACTTTCCTTGGACAGTTTGTCAGACGGAGAATTCCAATATGCACGGAGCTGCATAAACGTGGCTGTGGAACTACTGTGATTTGCCCTCTTTGTGGATCTTCCTCTATAACACATGACCATCTGTCCTAACATTGTAGCCAAGTGCAATCCATTTGAGCAAGAAAACTAGTAAATAATCAGGCTTAAGCTGTATCACCTTTTTCTCTTTTTTGGAAATGTTCATGGCTAGTGCAGCCAATCCTACGGTGACCTGCGCTACTGGTTAACTTCCACTGGATGGCTATGGTTATATGGGTTATCTAGTGCAATTAAGATCATGCTATTCTTTGAGAGGCTGTTGTTCCTGAGCAAGCAAACTGACTCGAGTGCAAGAATTGGTCAAATTGATTTGGGCTACGCCACAATAACAATGACTATTTCTCAAAACCAATTCAAGCTTGATAGCTCTAATGTTGCTTGGACTACCTTCGTTTGTTCTATTTTAGGCGCCTTTGTTTCCAATATGATTGGTAGGAAAAAATCTGTCTGATACGCTGATGTCCCCAGTTATAAGTACAATCGCAGCAGTGACTTCTACGTAACAATTCACATCAGCGAGGGGTCTTGCTTTGTTCAACACGTCTTAGATCCTTATAGGAGTGGTTATGAAAATCATAAAATAGACTAACAACATCACTGCTTTACTAGAGGCGGCACTATTCGCTTTAGCTTGACTCCTGCTCCTACTATATTAATGCCTTTCACTGATGCGTTTATCCAGATCACAAGTAGGGGTGAGCAGATGAGCCATGCTACGTCACAACTTCTCATACTTGAGTTTTGTTGCCAGATTTTGCATTCTGTACATATCGCCCAACATACAATGTGCTTTTTTTTAGTTTAATTCGCTTTGGCAGTATACACTTGTCGAGCTGGTCCTTTGGTGAACCAGGAGTGGTTTAGTGAGACATTAGTTAGCTACCTTGATGACAATCTCTGACGAAAACCTTTGGGTTTTTAGCGTCGGTAAGCTCATTTTGTTTATGCGAGTTAGATGGTTCTCTAACATATGAAAATGTCATCTAAATTTTTGACTTGATAGGCTGAATTTTAGGCATCACATCTTATATTTCTACCAACAAAATTCTTTAGTTTTTCATAAAGATCAGCTAGTTAAGTTCGGAGGCAACAAACTGTCACCAGCAACCGTCGTAAATGCAATCAGTAATTTTTGACTTTCCTAATATGCCCAAGCACAATAGAAGCATTTCGTGTGCAAAGACATGTGAAGCAGTTCAACCATCCACCAGCAAAATTGAAAAGTGTCCATTTGTCTCAAAAATCTTAATTCCCGACCAACATATTAGAAACCGATGGGTTCCCTTAACAATTAGTCAAAGTACATCAATAACCCCCTTCGTTTCAAAGATTTTCGAAAGAAATTCTTGGATAAGCCCCCCCTTCAGCTGCCGAGTCTGAAGGTCTCAATTTCTAGGGCTCAAATCTCCACTTTTGCAAAACTCAAGTAGGCTCTCTATCTACATCTCTCTACGAGTTTGTATATGTTTGTTCATGTGTGTATGTACATAGCCATATTTGTTTGTTTTTATTCTTAAATAAAAAATGTAATGCTTGCTCTACTTCTACCGAAAGATGCAATCTCATTCGTGTTTAATTGCTAATTATGCTCATGTTTTGCTCTTATTTTTGAATTCTAGACATGGGTATGTGTGGTAGTTGCTGAAAGAAAGATTGCCTAGTTTGGTTTTTACTTGATGGGTTCTTGCAAGGAAACCTAATTTCGTACTAGGGAGCTTTGGTAATTAGGGTTTTCTTTTTCGGGTGGTTTTGATGGATGGTAGATTAAGCACCGACACCTCATATAGGGGCGAGCTATGGTGTCCGATACCTACCAACACCCTGAAGCACCTCGTCGACACCTCCGAACGTGTGTCGAACACCTCTCAACGATGTCCGAATTTCTTTAATTTTGAAATATCACCTGTCACGACACTTAAGACTTCCCTAAGTCAACCGTGCGACACTTAGCTCAAGCCCCTGCTTGCACGCTAAGTCAACCTATCCCTCGAGTTGGACGATGTTATGAGCAAATTGATAGAGGAAAACGAGAGTTTGAGAGAATGATGGAGAATGTTACAATACTTGAATCACTCTATGCGGTGGCCAATTGAGGCATTAACTATTTACACTATTCCACATCCTCAACAGACGGTGATGATACATTTGATGCAACAGTCTACATTCTATCTCTAGGATTATATACAATATTATCTATATATTTACAAGTCTCCCTACTTTTCTAGAGTTTTCTTTTAAGTCTATAAAATTATCTCTTATGTATCAGATGTACGTGTAGAGAGTTAGTAAATATTATGGAGATCTTGCCCATTCATCTCTTCGTAAGCGTTCTTCTCCCGCACTTTATGACACTCATGAAGAAGTGTCAAAATATATGGGGCCAAAATATAAAATTTCAAAATTATTTCGGGGGTTTTTGTGTTATAATTGACAATTTTGGAGATCTTTTAGAAATAAACTTTAAGGAAGCCCTAATTAGATTGAGCCATTACTGTTGTCTTCTGAGTCGTCTTCTTGCGGCAAGGGAAGAGAACGAAGCAGACGACCCACCCAAATTGGTCGCCGGAGGATCTCGCCTTCGTATCTCGCCGCCGTCGCCGGATTCCAGCAAGAGGTGCCTTCGTCTTTCTCTCTCATCTATTTCTTTTTCCTTCTTTCTCTATCATCTCTCTCGTTTCACTACATTCGAATATGACGCTGTTGATGTAGATTGAGCCCTCGAAGGAAAGAGATAATAGTTGCGTGACTTTGTTGAGAGTTAGGCAGTGAAGTAATTTCTTATGACTTTTCAAGAGTTCCCTGTTTCTGTTTGGGCGGTGAAGAAGAGGGCGCGTTCCCTGTTTCTGTTACCTGTTTGCATGACTTAGTAAGAGTTGAGTAATGAATTACTTGTTATGTTATGTTACCATGTCTTTTGTACTATATGGCACTTAAAATCTTAAGTAAGACTTTCATTTGAGTTGCTTGTTTTGTGGTTATTGATTATTATCTACTATTTATGTAGAATGTTTTTGATATTTAGTGGCTATATATATTCATAATAAAAATATATATAAAAAATTCACCGGTGTCCTGCGTTCTCCGAAATCTGGTTTTTTGGAAATTGTGGTGTCGGTGTCGGACGCAGTGTCCACGTCCATGCTACTTAGGTAATTGCACTTGCCGTTTAGGTTTTGCTTTTACTGCGGAATTCTTGAAGTGGGTTCGTGTATAAATCCAGAAAGATTGCATAGGTTGGTTTTTACTTGGTGAATTCTTGCGCGGAAACCCCAATTTAGCGTATTGTAGCTTAGGTAACTAGGGTTTTCTTTTTGGGGTGGATTACGTATGTAGTTAGAACTGAAAGTTTTGTCATGCCATCTGTTCTTTTATGTTCATATTTTGTTTATATTTCTGGTCTATGTAATTTGAAGTGTTCAAACTGTGCAGAAAGATTGCACAGTTTTGTTGGGGGAATCCTAACTTGTTGTTGCGGAGCTTGGTGGAACTGAAGGATGGTTGATGAAGAGAGTACAAGAAATTGCCATGAAGACACTGGGACAATGAATGGGGTTCTGCCTGAAATTGAAAATGGTACTTTCGATGGGAACTCTGCTGGTTCATCAGGAGAGGGTTTGCAAACGTACAAGAGGCGGAAGCGTACAAAGACGGGTAGCTTAGATGCCAGATTGTCTGTAGATGGGAGGGATGTTATAGATTCAGCTAGTCAACTCGCCGATCAGGTTTGCAAGTTCTTTCTGAAATATATTTGTTAGTCCATGCACTTGTTTGTGTTCTTATGTGTTTGTGTACATCTATGTGATCCCTTGTTCCTATGATCCTTTTCTTGTGAAAGTTGAGGCTGCCTCTGAATCATAAATTTTAAATTTTACACTATTTTAACATGTGGCTGAAAAATGCTGAATTTTTCTATGACTTAGCCCTAGTACAATAACATTAGTAGAACCTGGAGGGAGTGAATAGCATATGGTGGGTAGCTCTCACTTAACTCCAAAAATGGAGTGCAGCATTCACTCTTCTTTTTCTCTATACTGATCAACGGAACTGCCCTTCCTTGCCTGCTAACCTTTGGGCATCCATGTGAGTGCCTCGCGTAACATTTCTGTTTAAAGTACAGCAAGGTACCGACCAAATTTCTCACTATCAACATCTTCATAAACTTGAATCTTCTTTCAGAAAGTGCATTGGATGCAATTGTGCTTACAAGGTCGACCTCAGATCTGAAATGATATATTGAAAAGAGTCAATTTCAACCCTGAAACAAAATTAAGGGGGGGGGGGGGGGGTTGTACTGCAAGGAAGCAGTGGAGAAGAGAACAATACAGTGTGGTGCTACTGCTAACTTTAGGTCATTCGCAGGTTGGGTTGAAATCAACTTAACCTCAAGCATTAAGGCTTTTGGTCTGGTATCCCAAGCTTTTCATTAAATTCTTAAGGGAGCCTAATGCATGAGGGTTACACGATTGCGGGGGTCTGGGGTGGGTCAGATGTTCATTTTCATTATTAGATAGAAAAAGAAACAACCGTCTCCAAGCCTTGCACAGTTGAAACCCATCAAAATCTGATGGCACAAAAGTTTGACAATTCCAATTCACACCAGATTCAGATAGAGAAGTTGGAAGGATTCCTTCAGAGTCTAGTTTGAAAAGAGAACGACAATGTTGCTTATATGGACGACGAAGTCACTATTAGGCAAATCGTGATGGCAAGTTCGGAATGAAGTCGTGACGTTCAGAATGACAGTTACTAGAGATATGTGCTTTCAATGGTGATGGATGCCATTTGATTTATGGAAGCCTATGGTGTGGTGCTAGGTAGCACGGAGAGGACACCGCATCCGACATCGACGCTAATCAGGACACCTGATATCGCAATTTCAAAAAAGAAAAAGAAAGATTTTGGACACCGTAGGACATTGTCAAATTTCGCTATATTTTTTTAATTTTATATACATATATGTTAAACATATTTAATAAAAACAAATATAGAACATAATTAATAGAAATAAATATCAACTGGAGTAGCTGAATTTTGTTCAAAATGGATGAGAAAGAAAGACAGTAACGTGAAATAGTCTCAACAATAAGAAGAAAGGAGGTCGGTACCAAAAAGCAGCTGAATGTCTCAACAGTACCAAGATTAGAGTCTCAACAATAACAAGAATAAAAGTTAAAAAAGACATGGGACATAAGGCATGAGGTCTTTTATAGCCAGATGGGTCTGTAAATGAGATCAGAGATGTTGATCTATGTTCCTCTGGGCTGGTAAGCTTGAACGCTTTTGGTAAAAAAGAAGAAGGAAAGAGAAAGAGATGAGAGAGAAAGAAGAAGACTACCTTTTCTTGGGTCGGTCTGATTAGGGCTTGGCTTAACAGTTCATTTCTAAAAAAGCCCCAGATTTGTCAATTATTACACACTGACCTTGAAATAAGTTTGAAATATTGTATTTTGGCTCCATTCGTGTGGACACTTCTTTAAGAGGTGTTTGACACGGTGCTCGGTAGTTAAAAGAATATTCGGACACGGCTGAGAGGTGTAGGACACGTGTTGGTGAGGTGTCGAGGTGTCCGTAGATCTCGGACACCATACCTCGACCATATGAGGTGTCGGTGCTTCCTAGGTGTGATGAGAGGGAGGGAGAGGCCAACTGTGGAATGGAGTCCAAAGCACCACCAGTTTTTCTATTGCGAGGAACCAAAATTTAGTTTACTTTTGGTTTTTGGCGCTTTGCAATACTCTTGTATAAACAGCAGACATGCCACATGGATCTGCCCCCTCTTGTGAAACAAATATGGATCTGTGGGGTCTTTTTCCTTTTGTTTGATTTTTGCCTCATCAGGTTTGTACTAAGCTCCGGATATTTAGCTTCGAAGAAGCCTAATATCAAAGTCACATTGCAACATTCCCATCAGCATTATTAATGGTTTAAAGTTTTAATGACTAAATAACTGCTTGAAAATACATCACGGAAATAATGACTTTACTTACCTCATAAAAAAAATTTAGAGTAGAGCACTTTTCACTACCCACTTAGCTACTAAGTTTTATGTACCTTTGGGTTGCAAGGATGCTACTTAGCTTTTAAATTAAAGTGAAAGCTTTGACTCAGATACTTGCCTTGTCCTCTGCCCAAAAAAAATCCCAAAAAGCGTTCTTAGCTGTATAATGCATATATAAATATGGAAGCCTCGTCCCATAATATCAGGACAGTCTCCATGCCTACATCGGTAGCCTACCGATGTAGGCATGGAGAATGTGTCCTACACGGACACGGTGTCGGACACAGACACCGACGGGGACACCGGACACTGCAATTTTCAAAAAATCGGGTTTTGGACACCGCTGGACACCGCTATTTTTTTAATATTTTTATTATATATATATATATATTTAATAAATATCAAATACATTCCATAATCTAAAATAACAAATAATAATGAGAGAACTCTTCTGAAATTAAGTAATAAACTAACAATAAATATACAGTAAAACATTGCATTCTGAAATTAAGTTGACAAAATAACTAAAGTAAAAAAAAAGAGAACTCTTCTTTGGCAAAATAACTAAGTTAACAAAACTCTTTTTAAAAAAACCAAAACCATCCATCTGACTCTCGAGTCTTCAGTCAACGACGAAGGGAGGGAGAAAATAAAAGAGAGAGAAGCAGTCACAGACGACTCGAAGAAAAGGTACCGAGTGTCAGCGACAGCGGCGAGGACCTCCGGCGACGATGCAGTGACCTTTGGCCACAGCGACGGCGAGTCGCAGCAGCTGCTTCAGTCTTCGCTACGGCGATGACGTCGGCTTCGGAGTGTTCGTGAACAGCTCCGGCGACAGCTACAAGTCGATAATGGCTTCCGTGAGGTGCTTCCAAGCTGATGGCCGTAAGGTGAGATTTGCAGATTTTTTTTTTTTTTTCCAGATTAGGGATTTAGGGCACAATCTGTTTCTCTTAAAAAACCCTCACATCTTACATTCAACACCGATTGATCCCCGAAATTAGTTCCAAAAATTCCAAAGTAGCCCCAAACGGTCGGACACTGCACATCACTGTGTCCGACACTCCTCGATGAAGTGTCCGACACGGTGTCGGAAAATAAAAAAAATTAAAAAAATTGGACATCGATTGGCGGTGTCAGACACGAGTCGGGCGGTGTCCGGAGGGTGTCGGGGTGTCCGTCCGTTTAGGACACCAAACCCCCCCCCCTCTAGGAGGGGTGTCTGTGCTTCAGAGTTGGTAGGTTGAATGGCTCTCTCTGCCTAGGTGTTATAGAAATATTTCAGAACTGAAGTCTATAATCTTCTCGACTCGTTATCTAAATTGATTTTACGTTTTGTGCTGTAAAAGATGATCACCTGAAAATCTTGTCTCTTTATTTGATTTGATCTGTCTTCGCGCATTCCTTGAATTTGTGAGAGAAAGGGGACAGGAGTAGGCGTTGAAGATGGAGTTTTTGGAATTCAATGGAGGTCTTGGTGGTTAAAAGTTGTTGATGGAGCGAGCTGGAGAAACAGAGACGACTAGGAACTTGGTTAGCATTTATGGATTGAAAGAAGAAAATAAGGAAAAAAAGAAAATGAAGAAGTTAGATATCTTATTACCTTGACGATCTTTTCAAGATCTTGGCAAGGAAGGTTGGTGAAACATGACCTTCTTATATACCCTTTTTTGGGCTTGGGTGGATGTGAGTGAACACTCTTTTAGTTATTTATTATTGCTTGGGTGCACATTTAGATTTTAATAATTGAAGTAGTGACTGGACTAAAATGATTATCTTGGGGCAAAAATTTAGCTGACACCAAGTGAGCTACGTGGCGGTACCTTCCAGTCTTAGGTTGTGTAGTTAATGTAATCCGTTTAGTTATGAAAACCCTTAGTTTACCTATATTCAGGTTACTTGGCGTTTCATGTGTAAGTCATTGCAGAGTTGGTGGATTATATACCCTTGCATCGCTCTTTTGCAAAGGAGTTTTTGGATATGGCCCTTCTAAATATTTTTTTTGAGTGATGTCATGGTCGGTGTTTGAGTTGCTTAAGAGTTGGTAATTATACTAGAAAAGCTGTTTGTTTTCGTGGCATTAGGAGAGAGAGAAACAGGCAAGCTTTTGAGGATGGCTCTTGCATTGTGGATTCCAGCCAGAGAGAGATGGGTGGCTGTCTGTCGGCCAGCTTTTTGTCTGTGCTTTGTTGCTGATACTAACAAGAGGAAGGGAAAGAAATGGGCGCACTCTTCTCCCTCTCTATGGACATTGATTCTGTTCATCAAAGATAAAGGTTATGTTATTGTCCACTGGTTTTTGCTGCACTGAGGATGGTTCTTTTGGGTTCCGCAACACCTTCTTAGTTTTCCCGGATACCGTCTTGCTGTTTATGTATAACCTGAGGTTGTATAGTTGTAATTTTTGGTTTCGCCCCTTTTCAATGATTTGTTTTCAGTAAACTTACTTACAATAAAAGATGGAGAGAGCGAAGAGGAGGTGTAGAATGATGGAGAGTAGAAAAGGGGGGTGGAGAATAAGGACTGTTACAGCATTTAGCAAAGAGATGGGCGGAGGGAGGGAGTTTATCCTAGTGCCCTTGCTTATGGTATCCACTGGTACATAAATTAAAACTTACCTTAAGCTGGTAAATGTTTGCGAAAGCTTTTGTTCTTCGGTTACATCGACGTGATCCAGCGATTCGAGCTCCCAATTTGAAGGTTCCTTCCGAAGATAGGATTGCACGGTTTAACCTTCCCGAGAGTGAAGCAAGAGACTTTACGAATTGCCAATTTCCAGATGCAAGGTAATTGCTTTCCACTGTTGGGCCAAAATCCAACCTCACGTCATCATCAACTTAGAAGGGAATATTGGAAAAGGATCCTAGCCTTATCTATCCAATTCGCATATTCAAGAAATATCTTCTCAGACATTGTCAGGTGGTGCAGTGGCTCATGCGTGCTAGAGCTGATGCAGCAGAGGGGAGGTTAGTAGTTAGCACCTTTATTCTTGCTGTGGGTCATGTGGAAAGAGAGAAATAGATGCACTTTTGAGGGGGCAGACTGCCACTGCATAGGTTTCATGGCTTGTTTGTGAGCCTGCACTTCCTCCTTAAGAAAGGACTTTCACAACTCTACGCTGGCATATGCAGCAGAGTTTTATAGATGAATTTTGTCTTCGTGATGTAGTTATTTCTGGCCTGCTCTGCTTTATGGTTGGGTGGTTATTTTTTTGCTTGCCAGGGGTAGTATGATGCTGATTTCTTGTTCTTTTTTTCAAATTTACTTGAACAAGTCTAACCACATCAAGAGATGTATCTCACAGTAAATAGGCTACAATAGCGTGTTTCTTAAGCTCTGATTCTTACCTCAGAGATTTTCAGGGACTCAGATCATAATTTGTGGTAAGATTATGCATTTAATCCCCACACTATGTCACTATAAATTCTACCTTAGATGCAATCTATTGATCTGGCCCCCAAAATTACTGAGAAGTCACTTCCAACTTATGGTATGTTTGGCCCTTTGATGTGATGAGATACATCATACATCACCTCACACCTGAAAAACAGTCTTTGCCCCTTTTTGCTCAATGCAAAGTGTCCTCACTTGGACATCAAATTTGAGTTGGCAGAGGTTGTAAACCTGCACCAGTTACAGAGCACAAGTTTAGTGGTCTGAGGCTCAAGGATTTAGCACTACTCACACTTTCTGCCTATTAAAGGGGGACCTTTTATCTTGCCGAGTTACCATCAAATGAGCCTCTAGAATCTCACTCTCCAAGTATCTCTCTCAGTATTTCTTGGTTGTGCCACCATGACTGTCATCGTTTTGGTATCATTTTAGCCCATTTCCTTGTGTTTAAATCTCTCTGTCGTCCTTGTACAAGAATAAAATCTTATCCTCTAAGTATCTCTCACAGTCTTTAAGCGATAAGAAAATCCCGCAAATATGGGAAGCAGAGCATGCAGAGGCGGTGGCGCATATGAAGCGGCTAGATTTGGTTTAGATTGTGGATTTTGGTTTGCTCAACTTGAAGGCGATGCTGGGTTGCAGTATTAGCAACTTAGTGCATGGCACATTTTAGCCTCACCCGTTTTCTTTGCGTTCTTAGTTTGTGTAAATGGGTTTTATCCCCTTGGGTCTCTTAGTATAAAAAAAGGAAAACTCAGAAGAAAGCGCAAGCTCAGGATAGCTCAGTGGGTCAGCACTCAACAACATTTTACCATTCCGCCCCAGTTTTGTTACCTTATGGTGTATTATCATATCCCAACTACATTTCTAGTTTACATCGACCACCACCATTAACATGACAACCAATTATTGAGAAATATCTCATGCAGAGCAAGCATGTTGATATCAAAAGAAATATAAGTAAGAGATGTTCAAAATTCTTGTATTTGAAGATATCTATGTACTATTGATTGCATATTTTCTTGTTACAGTGGTCTTGCGATTTCTGCTTGTAGTAGTACTTTTCTTTTCCCCCATTCTTCCTTGAAAGTTACCTGAATTATGTGGTTCCTGCAGGGCAGAAAAGAACCATGTGTGATGTCTTTGCATAATACTTCTAGCAATGAAGTTAGTCTTCCTACGATGGGCTCGCGTGCTTCTATAAACGGTTTAGATAATCAGTCACTCAAGCACTGGAGAACGGTTGCTCTAGAACAGATGTATCAGTCAGTTGGTGAAGGTGGTTTAAAGGAATGTATCAGAGATGCTCTTTTTTTCAACCCAGAAAGCTCTTGCACGACCACAGTTAATGTACTTGCTTCCTTCTGATCGCTCTGATGTTGGTTGACATATTACCACTACTACCTTTTGCTTTTTGCAATTTTTAGGATACAAGTTTCTCTTTTGATTTGCAGGAATCTGCTCATTTGGATGCAGAGACGCAGAAATGCCCTTTGCATGTGGGATGCATGCTCAACGGAACCCAGCATGCAACTAAAGAGCACATGTGTGTTGTTTCCAATGGTTCATTAAATGGATCGTATCATCGCACAAGGACTGAGCGTGCGTTCTTTGATATCCTAATATCAGAAAAGTTTTCAGAACTATGCGACCTGCTCTTTGAAAAATTTCAAGGGATGAAGGTTGACAGCATTTTTAATGTTAGTTTAATGAACTCAAGGATGAAAGACGGAGCTTATGAGAGCATTCCCATGCTTTTTGAGTCGGATATTCAACAGGTACCTCTCTCTTCTACTGTACTGTAGACAGTCTGACAGTGTATTTGGTTCTCCAGATTGATGAAAAGTGACGGAAATTTTTATGGAATTTGATATAGAATCTTCCCAGTTGGGTTTTGAGAAGACCTTTTCTATTAGAAATTATCTTAGCAGGATTTAGAACTGGGAAACAAACTGTTTGAGGTGAAAATTGACCCTGCTTCTTCTCAACACAAACTACCTATGACTGCTATTGGTTTTACAACAGCTTCTATGAATTCAAATTAGACTATTAGTAATTTATGTATGGTATGAGTTGTAGATTCTCAACATGGGCTTAAAATTTTTGGGCGGGGAGCTAAATGACGATTCTTACTTGGAAACTTGAATTGACAGTAGATCAAGTGCTAGATAGTTCGAGGAATGAAAACAAACTGTGTACTTTAGTGCCATCGCCTGTTCCCCATCCGGAAGTTTTTTGGGGCGAGGCTGAAAATGGAAAACCAGGAGTTTATACTTTCCAGGTAGTTAGGAGGGAAAATTTTAAGAGGTTTTTTTTTTGTGTCATCTAGAGGAACAGGATTCAGGTACCTAGCACAGGATTCAGGCACTTAGATGAAAGAGAATGGTAAACAGCTGCCGTATGGGCAATTCTCGTTTTGAAGTAGAATCTATTTTGTTGATATTTGTGAATTTTGTTAATGTTATTTTGGTTTAGGAATGCTGTTTGTTCAGATAAATGAGGTGGTATGCTTAATATCTGAGTTCAGCTTCACATTATGTAGATATGCTTTCCAATGGTCACAAAGGCTTAATTTTTTATTATTAAGTGCTCTTGCTATCTCTTTGCACATGCATCACATGTGCCACTAAAATTAGTATGTATATGCATGTTTAACCATTATTTACAGCTGAAAACCATTTTGATGCATGTGTAGTTCGGCAGCAAATTTTAATAGACATAGCATCTCACCATTTTTCGGCTATCGTGATTGGGATCAATCTCAAACTCAGACCCTCAATCTCGCACAGGAGATCATAAAGAAGCTCTTGCCATTGACTCCCAATTTTAAGTAATCTTGTGCCTACATTCTCCACTTGACGGGCATAACGAGTTTCCACGGTAAAGATGATCAGAGCATTGGGATTTGGGTTTATGCTCATTATGCTAATTCTACTCTTGAGCTCGATTTTAGCAGAGACTAGGATTAACACTCCGGGAACAGGCCAGGTGGTGAATTTTTTGTTTTCTAGGGTTGTTGAAAGGGCTTTGCAGCCCAATTTGTGACAGAAGCTACTGGGGATGTGGTTGAAAACATATGGGTTTTGTCACTGCAGACACGAGAGATTTTCCGGTAATCTTCAGCTTTTCTTATCTCCTGGAAGCAAAACAATTTGGAGCAACAAAAGATAAAAGTGATGGCAAGTAAGACTTCACGATTCTGCCTAGAGAACATCTCTCTCGTAAAGGCGTTTTTAAATGGAACTACTCACCTAGACTGGAAGAAAGCCTGGCATTTCTAGGTGCGCTTGTTCGATGTTTAGTTCTGAAGGGCCTATTTGTTTCAGGAAAAACTGCCCACTGGGAAATTTTCTTGGAAGTGTTTTATGGAAAAATTGTTTCAAAGCATCATTTTTCTTCAAAATTATTCAATTATTTGCGCACTAAGATGAAGTTCTCAACCATTCAGAAATCCAAAAATGTTTGACTAGAACTAAAATTCAAAAGATTAAAAGATTGTTGTCGATGTTGGGGGTGGGGATAAAGTAGAGAAGAGGTTGACAGGTTTGAACTTTGAAGCAATCCCAAAGCCAGAGGTGATGTAAAATTCTGCCTAGATGGAGAAATAAATGTAGAGAAAGAGAGGGAGAGGGGCATAGAGAATGGGAGGGCTCAGGGTGTAGCAGACCGGGTGTTGGGGGGGGGGGGGGTGTAAATCTTATTTTGTGCCAAGTTAAGCACATGATTGGGCTAAGTAAACCTCTTCTAGCCTTATGACGTGGCAACATGAAAGGTGCAAAACTTTTGTAAGGAGTATTAAAAGCCCAATAGTATATATTACGTAAGTCCGCAATCATAACACCTGGTGCAAAACTTTTGTAAGGAGTATTAAAAGCCCAATAGTATATATTACGTAAGTCTGCAATCATAACACCCTTTTATAGTTTTATTCCATTGACAATGGAAGACCTTGAACTTTGGGGTTTTGAGATTATGGAATGATGCCACTATAAGACTATGCATTATCATGCACCGATAAATGCAATTTGGAGAAAAAGAGATGCTACTGATCTGAGCCGGAAATTAGTTTACTGCAAAATTGGAAGTTGGGAGGGAATGAGCATATGGTGAAGTCTTGAGAAATGAGAACAACATCAATGATAAAGTTCTGAAATGATTTGTAAGTTTGGTATGATTCTGGAGTTCAGGATTAAAAAAGTGACTTAGGTCCTTTTATCTAATAGTACATATTGAATGTTTGAGCGGCAAAGAAATATTTGTGGGTGGGTGGCAGGGATTCTGAAGAACAGTTTTTTTGTCAATCTGGTGAGCTAAATTCAGAAGGGAAGGCATTGAACGACCCAGTGCCTCTTAGTAGACTAAGGCTTTAATGTGTTTTCCCTCAGACTACAGGGCACCAACGGTTTTGTGAAGAGTCTTGGCTGTGGTGAGGAACTTCTTAGCGGCTGTTGGCATGACTGGAGTGGATCAAGGAGGGAGAGAGCATGTAAAGTGCAGTATCATTACGAATGAAGTAGGAGGTAAAGGGTAGTCCAAGCAGGCAATATCCTTTAGGAGGGTTGCTGGTGTTTGGAAACCTTAGAAGAGTTCTGGTGTGCGGAAGAGGGTAGAGGATGGTTCAGGTGGTCTTTAGCAGATGGTACCATATCTGGTTTGGTAGTGCTGGTTTCAACAAAAGAGATTGGAAGCATCATTCTTGACGTGGATGTTAACAAGTTGAGGCTCGCTTTCTTTCATCAGGGTCTATGTGGCTGGTTAGAAGAATCATGTGATTCCCTTAGAGCATGGTTGGTGGAGATAATGTCTGGTTTAGTGTTTCAGCACTTTCAGTCCTGCCTTGTCATCTTTGAGGTGGATAACTTCAAAGCAGTAAGGGGGCTTTGTGTTGATTTCTTTGGTTTGAATCATAAGTGAGCCTGGAAGTGTCATTGTCAATGGGTGAGACATCTCTCATGGAGGTTATATGCTGCTTCTGTGCCCGGGTGGAGAAAGAAATAAATTTTAATTTGTCGATCGTCCGATTCGAATGAGATGGAAATTTTAGGGTATTTACTGGCATTCTTGTGGTCAGAGTGTGGAGAACATGATGCATACCTACAGTTGAGACACGCCTCTGCTGGATAATTCAGTTTTCATGCTAACAGTTGGTGGAAAAAAAGCTTGTGAAATGTGGATAGCTGTAACATTAAAGGTGTTTGAACTTCAATTCGAGTTTGGTCAGCAAGCTTCTCCAAATGTGTGCCAGCCCTGCCGGGTGCGAGGCAAGCTAATTTCTTCTATTTTGCGTCATGGGTCTTTTCATGCTGGTGGTCTTGTAAGCAGGCTGTTTTTTCAGCTATCAGAAATGCTCATGAAGAGTGTTGTTGCCCCAAGGGGGGTTAGGGGTGGGGCAGCGCTCAGAGGAAATGGTACTTGTTTGATGGATGAATATTTTGCTTTGCATCTCATTTTATTGACAAGGAAATTCTGGCTTTCCATGCTACACCCATAATTCAAATTACTAAAAGGTGGTTTCTTTGCCATGTCACTTGACCTCACTAGTTTTTGCAGGTGTGGACAAAGCTTCAAAAGGTTGGCTCCGAAATGGTTGCTCTTGCAAAGAGCCTTTCTGACATATCAAGACTTTCTCATCATCAAAAGGTAAAAATTATAACCGACTTCCTTCCTTTAAGTTTCTTTTCTCATTTTTCTGTCAATAGCCTCTTAGGCTTTGACTCTAGCATCTTATCAATAGTGCATTCATGAAAACCCTTCTGTTTTGTCCACTCAGGGAGGAGGCTTGATACACACTTCTAAGGACGGTAAACTTGCGGTAAGTGGTTTTAATATTAAGCCGACTAGTTGGTTACTTTGGATATCTAAAATTGAGTAAACAGTGGGTGCCAGTCGTGCTTATATAGCATGTGCACAGAAATCTTGTAGTTTGGTGATCGGTGTGATAAACACTTAAAATTTAATCCTAGCAATTGATGGGTATCCTGCATATTATGAAATGGTAAAATTGCAATGTTGAGCCAAACTTGAAAATGATCAACTTATTGGCCCAACTCAACCAATGAATGAGTTGGCTCATCTTATGCGCTCATCCACTCCATGGCTACCATAGCCGCTCATAACCAAACCCTTCATTAACGGTTTATATTCCAGAAATCACCACCACGTTGCACCATACTGACACCCATCCCACCCCTGCTCTACCGTCACCATCCATCAAGACTGATTACTACCCCTTACAACTTCCATTAATAAATCTTCTTAGAATTTCAAAGGTTTCGAGGGTGAAACTAGTGGAAAAAATTGCCAGAACTTCCATCACCACTAAATTGAGGTTAAACTTCAATATTAGGTCATATTCCCTGCTGTAATCCAATGTTTATACTGTATAACATTAGAATGCATCAATTTTCTGGCAGCCTCTTCCCTTCTTCTGACACTTCTGTTCTACGATTGTGGGTAGAGGAGGTGGGGTGGGCTGAAGATGTCATGTATGTACTCAAACATGTAAATGCTATATATAGCATCTATTACGTTAGATTGCAAAAATGGCAAAACAAAAAGAAAAACGATTGCCCAAATCGAGAATAAAATACAAGAGTAGGGATGTTAATTTTAATTCAATTGGTTGGATGGCAAACCGTCAATCAGTAAATTATGCACCAAATTGAAACTTCAAGGTTATGAGTGTCAAGTTTAAAGACATTTAAATTTTTTGTCCAGAGGGTTCATGACAGTTGTTTGGCCGTCCTTTCAGCCCTTTTTAGATTATAAAAGTAGTTCTCTTCTGACCCCGACACCCCCCCCCCCCCCCCCCCAACAAAGCCAAAAAAAAAAAAAATAGAAAAAGAGAAGAGAAAGAATTGCATGATTGTAACCTTGGGGCCCTGAGGCAGTCGGATTCCTGAATAAAGTGAGTTTCCTTCAATGGCAGATGTGATAATGGTTTTGTGTCCGGAGAGACTCATTTCTTCCTGATTGATCTTGTTTTTCCCCTTCTTGTGCTTTGCATTGAAACAGTTTGTTACACAAGAATCGGATGTGCATGCCAAGTCAGAACAAACAGAGGCCTGCGGTGTGTACAGAGTTTGTAGTTGCAGGCGTTGTGGAGAGAAGGCAGACGGAAGAGACTGTCTAGTATGTGATTTGTGTGAGGAGATGTACCATGTCTCTTGCATTGAGCCTGCCGTTGAAGAAATTCCTCTGAAAAGTTGGTACTGTTCCAACTGCACTGCAAAGGGGATTGAATCGCTCCATGAGAATTGTGCAGTGTGTGAGAGACTGAGTGGCCCACACTTTTCAACTAACGGAGTAGATGGGTTCCAAACAGATGAAGAAACGTTGGTAGAATTGGAGGAGAGTTCTAACGGCTTAGAGGAAGATGGACTTCAACAACTATCAAAAGGGTACAAAGAGTTGCCACATTGCAATATCTGCAAGAATGATGTAGAAACTAGCGAAGAGTACAGAATTTGTGGCCATTCATTCTGCCCTCATAAGTACTACCATGTGAGTTGTCTAACAAGAAAGCAGTTGGTCTCATATGGCCTTTGCTGGTATTGCCCCTCTTGTCTATGCAGAGCTTGCCTCGTGGATAGAGATGATGATAAGATTGTTTTATGTGATGGCTGTGATCAAGGATATCACATTTACTGCATGCAGCCACCACGGTCTTCAATTCCCAGGGGGAAATGGTTTTGCAGAAAATGTGATTCAGGGATCCAGCGAATACGCAAGGCAAAAAGGGCATACGAGAGTTTGCAAAATAAATTGACGAAGAGAGCTGAAGATGGGAAAGGAGCATTGGCAAATCTGAAACATGTACAGGATGGCATAGGCAAAGAGGTGTTAGATAAATCTGGTGGAGTGGACATGCTTTTGACTGCAGCTAAAACTCTAAATTTCCAGGAGGAGGCTATGGCTGCTATGAAGATGAAGAATTAACAAGAGTAGACATGTGAGGGTAGGGAGGATACCTACTTTCCATGGTTTGTCATGAGGGTTTTTGGCTCTGTACGTGTAATCTCTCAGTGGAGAAATATATGCTTCTTCTGCATATTATGGAGGTGACTAGACATTTTGGTACACTCTGAACTCTGAGACAGCTGACATTTTGGATAGGCGGAATGTAAATTCTTTGGTGGATTGAGACCAGTTTGGTCAAACTGATCGTCCTAACAGCCATAACTAATTTGCTTTGGGCTTTGTACGATACAGCGTGCATTCTTTCCTGGGAATATAGGAAACTCATGTTTCACAAATTTGTTGTAAATATACTCTCCATGCAACCTTCCCCTGGTAACCATGTGGGAAGAAAGTGTTTTGTTTATATCAAATCGCATGTGAACGACACTTCCTGGATGTGATCTGAACTTGTTCCTGGTTGGAGGGTGGGCCAAATTGTTACCCGTTCTTATCTTGTATACATTTTGTATCTCTAGTCACAAGTCTTCGGAGTATACTTGATCCCATCATCGGATTGTTGTCTTCATGATTAACGCTCCATCTTGTGTCATGGATAATCAGGAGTATACGAGGTGCATATAAGGGTTTTTTTTTTTTTTTTTGTTCAGCGATATGGAGGTATCACATGGTCATTCGGGTGAGTCAAAGCAGGATTATTCAGAGCTTGGCCAGCTGAAGGAGATTCCAACTGAAGACCTTACAGATGAAAATTAAGATCTTGGCTACTTGAGCTGCCTCTTGCCGTTAATAAAATGTGAACTTAAGTTTACCCGAGAAAGAAGCTCACGGTAACGTATATAGTGGGGTTCAAACTTGTGTGCTTGTATCGGCAAAGCACAGTGCACAGTTAATTAGTGTAAAGCCATAATAAGATAGACCAAGAAGATTTTTTTTTTTTATTTCTTTTGGTCAAAAGGATAGGATCTTTAAGTACTCCATTGAGATAATTAAATTAGTTCCATGTGCGCAGATTTTTTTTTGTTTTTGTTGAAGAATGAACAGACAAATAAGTCAATAGTTCCAAACAAGTTGTCAAGGACAAACCGGGAAGTGGGAACGACCATAGTGTTTGACACTTCCCATTCCTAATCGAAGAGTATGCTTTGACAGGAAAAAAGTGGATCAAGTGTGAAGAAATCCAATTTCCGTAAGTTTTCTTTATTATTTATAAATTTTTTCTTTAATATGAAACGCTTTGTTTGAATATCTGCTTTTTCAATGTGTAAAAATCTAAAATACCTTTTTGATCTGTATCAATTTGTCTGTATGTTTGCTTTTGGCATACACAAATTGGTATTGGCAAATAGTTGTTGCTTTTTGTCTGTTTTAAAGTGTTAAAGATTGAATTCTAATTTGTCAGTTTAGGATATTAGAGTAAAAGCTATAAAGTTTACATTTTAAATTAGGACTTTCGGTGTACGTGCATGATAGTGGATGTACTGTGCCCTCTGCTATATAATATGCCTTTTCTGCCAAATGGTCCCTTATTGCAAAGCAAAGCATATAAGTTATTTACCTTACCAATACATGAGCAATACAGTGACTTATGAGCAGTGTAGTTTCTTATCTCCTATAACTAGTACAATGTAGTTTAATTTATTTAAATAGTACATTTTTTGAACTCTTATGCAGCTGTTGGATCTGAGCTTTTCGCTGTAGAGCTTCATCATGGTGGAATTGTTAAATTGTTACCTAAGTACGTTTATTTGGGAGGCTTTGTTAATCAAGTTGTGAATTCCTGATCCTGATTTTATGTCTATGTGGAAACTAGATAAGTTATCGCCAGGGTATGATGGCCCATGTGGGTTCTACTTTACATCCCCCCAAGAGCCATTAGAAACTGGTTTATTATATATAGCAAATGTTGACTTTGTAGTTTACATGCTCGCCAATTTACTGCCTGATAGAACCACAGAAGTGTATGTTAACCATAGTGCAGCACCACTTTCGTTAGAGAGTCAAGTTGGTGACAATGGTGGCTATTTAGGTCAGGTTGATGTAGATACCAATGGAGTTGAGTTAGGTGGTGATGACATGAATGAAGGTGTTCGTGGCAGTAGTGAAGATGGTAGAAATGGTGTGGGTGTTAGTAACCCGGAAGTAATTGTTGATGAGATTAATGAAGTTAATGACAATGCTATAAATGGTACCACTGATTAGTGTTGTCAAACGGGCCGGGCGGCCCGCGGGCTGGCCCGACCCGGCCCGGTTCTGGCCCGGGCTGGCCCGGCCCCGACGGTGAACAGTAACGGCCCCAGCACAGCGGGCCTGGGGCCTGGGCCTGGACCAGGCCGTCCATTGCTGTGAAAAAGCCCGGCCCGGCCCGGCCCGAAAACGGGTTTGGCCCGGCCCGGGTCTGGCCCGGGTCTGGCCCGGTCTGCGGCCCGGTCTTCGGCCCGGATCTGGCCCGGGGCTGGCCCGGTCTGCGGCCCGGATCTGGCCCGGGGCTGGCCCGGTATGCGGCCCGGGTTTGGCCCGGTTTTGGCCCCACTTGTTTGAATTTTTTTGTTTTTCCCCCCTTTCTTCCACCCCTTTTCCAAAATTCCACTTTTACCCCCCCAACAGCAATATAACGGCTAGTTTGGGGGGTATTTTAGTCTAACCTTATTTTTCAACTCCTTTACACTCTTACCCTCCCCAACAACTATAAACGGATAGTTTGTAGGGGTATTTTGGTCTTTTGTGAAGTTTCTAAAATCTATAAATTCACACCATTTCTCTCTAATTTTTCACACCAATCTTCTTACTCTCTCTTACCTAAACATTCTATATTTCTACAAGCTTTGCTACTATTTTCCTCTCCAATTACTACTCTTGCTAATTACTACTAGTATTTACTAATTAGTACTCTTGTTTATTAATTACTAGTCTTGCTAAATTCTTTTTAATTACTACTCTTGCTAATTACTACTAGTATTTACTAATTAGTACTCTCGTTTATTAATTACTAGTCTTGCTAAATTCTTTTTAATTACTAACTCTCTAATATTTGTTACTCGTTCATTCTTTTAATTGTTATTTCTTATTACTACTCTTATACTTGTGTATTTAGTTACTCTTACAAAGTTTAGCTCGAAATATGGCTGGATTATTGAAGAAAATGAGGCGTGCATCGTCATCACGAAAAACATCATCATCATCGCAAGCACCACCACCAGCACAAGCGCCAGCGCCACGGCCATCACAAACACCAATCCAAGCACCAACACAACCATTCGTTCCTGGACGAATGAGTACAGGCTGTATGATAGATACCCAAGCCAATTGGGAGTTCAATCAAAACATTCCAGATTTTGAATACACGCCTGATGAAGACCCCCCGCATTATAGTCAAGGACGCAGCTCGGTTGGCGAAGCTACTACTCCGTGGCATAATCTCAACCCTATGCCTGGTCATGATGAAGAAGGGCCGAGCAATGCCTCCGGTAATGAGCCAGAAGTCCAAAAGGGGAAAAAAAAGAAAGCCGAGTGTTGGAATCATTTCGATGTAGTTACGGTGGACGGCATCCGAAAAGCTCGATGTAAGTACTGCGCTAAATTATTTTCGTCTGGTAGTGGTAATGGACATCTTAACAGGCATTACCCTCTGTGTGCACCTCGACAAGGCCACGTCGAACCTACCCAAACGCAGTTATCTTTTGACGGTAAGTTATTTGTTTATAATCAGCGAGAGCAAAGAGACGGTCTCGCTGAATTTGTTATTCATGATGAACAAGCCTTTTCTTTTGCCGATAATCCTAAGCACTCTAGATATATGAACACATACGTTCAACCTTTGTACAAAAAGGTTCATAGAAACACAACTAGATCCGATGCACTCCGACAGTACAATGCTGCTAAAGCACGCCTTATCGATTATTTCGATAAATTTGAAGGTAAAGTTAGTCTTACTTCTGATATTTGGCAATCTCCTTTACTTTTGTTAGTTATTCTTGTGTGACCGCTCATTGGATTGATGCAGATTGGGTTATGCACAAGAGAATCATCGCTTTCGAGCACTTCCCTTATCCGCATGATGGAATGAACATTGCTATTCTTATATTAAAAGCATGCACCACATTTAAAATTAAGGATAAGATTATGAGTGTTAGTTTTGATAATGCTTCTAATAATAAAGTTGCTGTTGCAGCTTTAAAGGAGACGCTTCAACCTGTACTTAATGGTGAATTATTTCATGTTCGCTGTGTTTGTCACATTATTAATTTAATTGTTCAAGATGGTTTAGCTGCTGCAGGAGATATTCTTCTCAAAATGAGGGGTATGACAGCGTATGTTAATAGCTCGAGTCCGAGAACACAACAATTTAAAACGTTGTGTGTTCAATATAATATGCCTCGCAGGAGAGCAGTTACAGATGTGGTCCACAGGTGGAACTCTACATACCACATGCTTTTACACATTCTGGCATACCGAGAAGTCTATACGCATTTTCTACTAACCCAGTTCCCAGCCGGCTTGCCAACTCAAGAGGAATGGCAGATGGCCACATACCTAGCTGAATTTTTGGAGGTATTCTACACGTCTACCAATTTATTGTCTGGTACGTACTATCCCACCTCTCCTCTCGCTGTAATAGAAATTCTGAAGATGGCTACAATGTTAACAAAATGGAGATATATAGGACCCTTTAAGGAAATAGTAAAAGTGATGGATCAAAAATTTAATAAATATTGGAGTAACTGCCTGCTATTTTTACTGTGGCTACTTGTTTAGATCCTAGGTTAAAGTTGCATGGCGTGAACGCCTCGATACAAGAGATATCGAAATTAATGTGCTACACAGCAGAGGAGACAACCGCATTCACAGCAAAAGTGAGCAAGAGGTTTGAGGACTTGTTCAACGTCTATCGTAATTCTGCTGACGTGCGCGGGCGAGCTACATCATCATCCACTGTTGAGAGGTATTATGCGCCATACCTTCAGGGCTTTGAACATCTAGTAGCAAGACAACTACCAGGTGAAGGTACTTCTAATTCGGCAGGTTCGTATACTTTTTCCTCTTTTAATGAGATTGGTGTATATGCAAATACTGATCATTATTCTGATTTATCAAGGCAAGAACAGGTTAATTTTAATTTGTTAAATTTTTGGAAACAAAATCAAAACATGTATAAAACTTTATCCCAAATTGCACGGGATGTACTGCCAGTGCAAGCCTCCACGGTTGCTTCAGAGTCGGCATTTTCAGCTAGCGGGAGGGTTTTGGATGACAGGAGGAGTCGTCTTAACCCCGAGTCGCTCGAGCTATGTGTATGTTGGAAGGATTATCTTGATGCGAAATACCGCGAGCAAGATAAACCGATTGATGATAGGAAGAGCAGTGACTCGGATATTGAAGTACTTCTGGATGATTAGGTAATTTGTTTTTATTTTCCTCTTTTGATCCTTTTGGTTGACGTTGCAGATTTCTTGATCTTTGATTGCTGATATTTTGGATAGACATTCATTATTATTTTGATTGTTAGAATTTTAAGAATAAATTTTTTCACAAAATATACTTTTTTTTCATATATATAAAATAAATTTTTACAAGCAAGATATATATTTTTTCGTATATATAAAAAAATAGGTAACTTCGCCTGTTTGTTTACAAGCAGCCGGTCCCAAGCCCGGATAAAAGGAGGAGGGCCTATGAATACATTTATTATTTTTCTATATAAATTGTTATGTGTTAAGATTTTATTAATAAAGCTCATCAAGAAGAGTATGAAAATGTTTAACATATAATAAAAAATATAATGGCTAACAAATAAATATGTATATACATACATACATATATATGTATATTACTTATAATGAAATAAAAGGATAAAGATTAGGTTCGTTAAATTGTGAATATTGCCTAGAGATGAAATTTAAAATTGAATAACAAGAAGAAAAAAAAAAAAAAGGGCCCGGGCCCGGCCCAAGCCCGGCCCTAGCTATTGGGCCTAGGGCCTGGGCCTGGACTGGGCCTAGGTTTGCCTTCGGCAGGCCCGGCCCGGCCCGGCCCGGTTGGCAGCCCCCATTGGCCCGGCCCCGGCCCGGCCCCACAGCAGGCCCGACGGGCTTGGGCTGGGCCGGCCCAAGCCCGGCCCTTTGACATCTCTACCACTGATGTAATTGTTGATGAGATTAATGAAGTTAAGGACAATGATGTGGATGATAGTGGACAAGGAATTGCAGTTAGCAGGCATAATGCCAATGCAGAAGATATTGGCAGCGATGGTAGCAGTGAGGTTGAGCTTGTACACAACCAAGACGGACTCTATGACATGATTATCTAGTATCTCTAATGAAGATTGTGAACTAGTGCAAATAGGTAATGAGCCAACTGAGGGTGCTATAAATCCAACCCACAATAGTGTTGTGCCCAACCAAAACATTAATGACATTAATGAGTAGCAACAAAACCTCGGTGAACCAACCCTTGACAGCACTGAGGCAACCCAAGATATAAATGAGTCAACTCAGTTTGCCTCAATCCCAACTTTGTATAATGCACACATTGATGGAGTTCCAATGGATGTTATGCTAGGAACTTCAAAGTTATCAAACATACGAAGAAGTGTTGATGACTAATCTGATGAAGATGATGGGTCAAGGAAAGGAAATAAACCATTTAAGAAGCCCCATAACCTAAAATATATTTACTCAGGAAGATATGAGAAAACCTACCTTTGTTGTTGGGCAGTGTTTTAGCTCAAATACTAAGTTTAAAGATGTTGTTAGAGAGTATGCAATGAATGAAGGGGTTCTTATTTCATGGAAGAAAAATGAGAGGGCTAGGGTTAGAGCAGTCTGTACTAATGGGAGTTGTCTATGGAGTATATTTGCATAAAAAATGTTTGGGAGTGATACACTGCAGGTGAAAACTTTTGCGAATGAACATAATTGTGGAAAAGTATCAAGTAACAAGCTGCTTAAAGCTGAGTGGTTAGCCAAAAAATGTGTTCATCGGTTCAAAATAAACTCACGATCTGTTAGTTCATTTGGTCAGCAAATGTATCATGATTATGTTGTGGATTCTAGTCATGTTATACTATACAGAGCTAAACAAAAGGCCACATAGATGCTTAGAGGAAACTTTGATGAACAATATGGTAAGATGTGGATAGAGTTGTCAAATGGGCTGGGCTGCCTTCGGGCTGGCCCGGCCCTTTCATGAACAGTGCTGGCCCTGCCTTTTAGGGCCTAGGGCCTGGGCCATGCCTGCATTTCCCAGGAAAAAGCCCAGGCCAGGCCCGGCCCGGTTTTGGCCCGGTTCAGGCCAGGGTTTGGCCTGGCCCGGGTCTGGCCCTGTTCAGGCCCCCCTCTTTACTTTTGAAATTCCACTTTTCCCCCTTTCCCCCAACGGATTTATTCCCCCTTTCCCCCCTAAACAGTACTGAAGATTTAAGTAATGCGAAGAATAATAACACATCTTAAAGTCTTTGATTTTTTTTCTTTATAAATATAGTGGTCGTGGGATCGAGTAGATTTCCAACATCTTTATGTATTGAAATTGCTGACCCCAATGCATCGTGTACCCCACATTTGCTGTATTTTGTCAATTTATGTTACAATTTGAGTGGGCTGAAACTTGGAATCTGCTCTATTTCAGCACAGATATTGTTCTGTGCCCAACCATGGGCTTCAGATAATCGAACCTAATTCTAGTTCTAGTGTTCAGATTGCCCAAAATTTGGTTTAAACGAGAGATTGCATAGAGAAGATTCAAAAGGTATTTCCTTTTAAGTGTAAGTTTTACCAAGAAGAGTAGCTTTGTCCTCGACTTTTAAGCTCCATCAACGGATGTGCATTGCATAGCCTTACACAATGAACCTGAAGCCAGTGGTGAAGGGGAGAGGTAGCACTGTCGCGTGCCCATCCCCATCTTTTGGCATGAAGTTTTTCTTGACAGTTTGGCTTTTATCCTTATGATGATGATATTTGTTACTTCATGTCCCTTTGAGGATTTATCATTATTGAGAACCTTTTTGAAGCCAAACTTGTTGATTTAGTATATTGAATTAGTCTTACCATATACAGTAAAACATATTCTTACACATCAATATTTTTAACTCTTGTCGCTATAGATTTGTAGTAAAGTGTTGATTGCTGTTAGGGACGCTTTAATAAAGCGTCCCTAACAGCAAATTACCATAATTAAAAAAACCCTTACCTTGAATAACAAGAAAATGCCAAAAAAAAAAAAAAGAAAATTGGTCCCGGCCCATTTGATACCTCTAGATGTGGGACTACATAGAAGAAATTAAAGAAGCGACCTTGATTCCATGTGTGAGTTGCAAGTTGAATCTCCAAGAAAGAGTAATGGCAGACCTTTTCTTTAGGGTGTACTTGTGTTATGGTGGTTCCAAGAAGGGCTTTCTTCAGGCATGTAGGCCACTGATAGGCTTAGATCGGTGCCATTTAAAGGGTCCATATAAGGGCATATCACTTGTTGCTGTTGGGGTTGATCCAAGTAACCAAATGTGGCCCTTGGCAGTTCCTGTAGTTGAGAGTGAGAATAAAAACAATTGGAAGTGGGTTTTAGAGCTATTAGACAGTGACCTGAATATTGTCAATCAATTTGCTTGGACTTTTATCTCAAATGAACAAAAGGGTTTGGTTCAAGCCTTAGAAGAACTCTATCCACAATTTGATTCCAGGTTTTGTGTGCAACACTTGCTAAGTAACTTTAAAGTAAAGTATAGTAGCAAGGCATTGACAGATCAGTTATGGGCCTGTGCAAGAGAAACATACCCAACAAAATTTTGAGCATGAGATGCAGGCGATGGGGAAGTTAAGCAGAGATGCTTTAGAGTGGTCAGTAGACAAGGATCCAAAGAAATGGTGTAACATCCCGGAATTTTTTGAAGCGTTAGACAATCGATCAATCACAATAATGCCAAAAGCTGTCAGAGTAACTAAACCATTAATTAAATTATAGTTCTAATAAACTGTCATAAATGGAACATCAAAACTAAGTTCAAAAATTTTCAAATAATAATGTTAACCCACGCAGGGGTTTTAGTGATCAACACTAACTTAACTTAATTTAAATTTCTCTCGCTCGGCTCTAATCTGTGCTGGCAACCTCGACCTAAAGCTAGCTATCACTTGCGGAAATGAAGTCAAAGGAGAGTGAGCTTTTCAGAGCCCAGTAAGGTCAATTAAAGATTTAAATAACAAAAACGATTCGGACGGTTTTACATTTAAACCAAATAACAACTTTTAAAATGGAGAAACATAACGATTCAAATGATTTTCTATATACAATCAAATGATAATTTTTAAAAATTTTCAAAGAAAATCACGGCATTTTAATCTAAACATAGGGATAAGTATCAACTCAATCCCTTAAATCAATAATCATTTTAAAACACTTCAAGTGTAATAAGACAAAAATAGATAATATTGAACATGAGTAGTACACTGTAGCAAAGCCACCCCGGCAGTGCTCGATACGCTTTACATATACATATGTACATTGACTAGTCCATTTAAGTACTAGTTTAACCCAACAAGCCATCCTTATTACGCCAAAAATATGCACCATCCTTATAACTCACATATTACTAACTCATGAAAATACTTTACGATGAGCGAATCAACAAACAGATGAAATAAACAGTGAATTCCAAACTTTTATTTTATATCGATCATAAGATCAACATTCAATGTAGTTTATAAAACTGTTATTATAAGCATTTGAAATCAGAGTAATGAAAGGGGGTTCGAAGAGAAAATTCTTACCTCGGTCCAAGCTACGCAAAGCTAATCAACCTCGATCCAAAAATCTTTGAATTAAACTAAATTGACAATCCATTTGTTAGAACATAATCTATACTACAATACTATAAACCTAATATCAACTATCCACCATGTGCTCACTTCTAACCCTGAAATTGCGCGATTCGAAGTGGGTCTCGCACACGATCAACCTAATGAAAATCCTATACGTTACTTAATACGTAACAATGCCCCAAAGTCATAATCAATTACAAAAAAACACTTTTATAGATTAAGACATTATAGAAAGTCAAAATATGAATTTTCTAAAATTTTAAATAGTTTTGAATTAAAATAATTTTTTAAATGCAACAAAAACCCTCAAATAGCCATAATTACTTCTAGCTGAAAATAAAGTCCCATAATTTTTGTAAGAGCTTTGGAATACTTATAAAAATTATTAAAATTGAAATTAGAATTTAAAAGGTATCAAACTATTTTTAAAATTTTTATTTTGCTAAAATCAATGCGATACGGAAATGAAAGAAAATTAAATCTAAAAATTATCAAACTTAAACTGGAACTTATTCATATCATAAAAAAATTACTCTAATATTTCTATAACCTTTTTCATGAGTTTTAGATGTTGCAAAAGATTTTATAAATTTGAACTTGCAGAATGAATATATATATATATATATATATATATATATATATATATATATATATATTCTCAGAAAATTACAAATATTTGCCAGAAATTCTAATATAGCCTAACGTATTATACTGTAAAGTTTGACACACTAACGATCATCATGCACTACCCAACTCACGTGTCAAACTTAACGCGAATCCGTGGTACACCCGTGTAAGCACAGGGTACCACTAATACATCATTGAACTCAGCCCATTTCACTTTATTCTCTGCACTCAATCTCTCTTTCATTCACAAATCACTCATAAACTCACTTACACAGTGTATTCCCTCACACACTTACATACTTACTTACAGAAAATACTTACGCAACACTTAGACATTCATTCACTCAAACATACATGCACATGTATATATAGACACACACCTCACCACACAGCACACCTATATTCTCACCATATATATAGACACACACCTCCTCTCACTAGTTAACCAACCCCCATTACCTCAAAAAAAAAATATAACCACATTGAAATATCACTTCCATATGCCCACTGCCTCACGGCAGTGGGTCTCCCTCTTCTTCCTATTCTTTTTTTTATACACACTCTCACATATATGTAACACACACGCACATGACTCCAAACACGGCAAAACAGCTCCCTATTGCTGCTTTTTCCTTTCCCTTCTCCCTTTTTCTCCTACATGCACATGCCCAAACATACAAGTTCACACAAGGGGCAATACCCACTTCCATTTCTTCTTCATCCTTCATTACTACACATTCTGCAACATACATAACTTACCACCTTCATTCTTGAGCACACAAATGCACCCCTCTCTTCACATTTAAAAAACCCAACTATAAACACCCACTCCAAACCCTCTCATCACAGCCACTTACACACACTGATACATACACACATTTATATAACTCTCGCACACACACACACACACACACACACACACACACACACACACACCACACTCACCCCACACACAAGAACACACAAAAACACACACCCGTCACAGCTACTGCCTCATGGCAGTAGCTTCTTCCTCTATTTTTTTTATAAACCAAAACTCACACAAACACAGCTACTGCCTCACGTCAATAGCTTCCCTCTTTCTTCCCACACATGCAAGCACACATTCACCTGTGCACATAACACACACAAACGCACGCACACACAGGGCTGTCTCAAGGCAGCCTCACCATGTACACACATACACTTGAGCACACAGTTTACCAACACACGCACCCAGTACACAAACGCATGCACACATTTACACATGACGCACACACACAAAACACACATTAACGCACATACATGGCACATACGAGCATACACAATCACACTCACACAGCCAAAACCCACGGCTGAAACTTTAGTGTCTCAAACCCACTGCCATCTCTGCCCCTTTACACCAAACAGCCTTCATGACGCTCTCTCTCTCTCTCTCTCTCTCTCTCTCTCTCCCTCTCTCTCCATACCCACAGCCCTCATGGCTGTTTTCTATTTCTAAAACCCACATATACGAATACACAACCCACGCCACTAATTTCACGTGCCATATGTATGCCATGGCAGATCACTCATTCACACAAATCCATATATCCTTACATATATATGCACCTTCAATTAAACTGTCTTATGACAATCCCTTGCAAACCCACATTAACACATATAAACACAGAACACACTCCTAAATTGCTCCTGGCAATGGCACTCTCCTAGTTTTTTTTTTCCCTTAATCCATAAACATTAAATTGAACAAGAGAGAAAAGCTGGGAAAAAGCTTACCGAAAAATAACTGTGATTGCTAGAAACCTCACCGAAAATCTTCTCCCATCTCCTTCCTTCCTTCTCTCTCTCTCTCTTGATTTGGCTTGACAACTAGAAAGGGTGGCTGCCCCAGAACAAGTCTTATATATATAAAATGAAAACCCTAGTTGGAAAATTAAAGAAAACCCTACACGTCCACTTCTCGTTAAAACTTCTAACCCAAAATTATTATCGCAAAAATGGTCCAAAAATAAAATATCTACGATAAATTATATGTTAGAAAATTATTAACGGCTGTTACGCTAACCCGCTTCACTATTTGTCGCTAAAAGTGGCTACATAAAAATATCAATATTAACTAAGAGAAAATTGGTCACACTTCAACACATTTTCGATGCATGACATGCTCTTAAATAACCATTTCGAGTTATTTAATGCTGTAATTATCAAAGCTAGGGAGCTTCCCATTATCAGTCTATTAGAGTGGATAAGACTATACTTAATGAAGAGAATGGGGCAGCAGAGAGAGATTATTGCAACCAAGGCTAGGCATTTGTGTCCATCAATACAACATATTAGAAAAGGCCAAAAAGGAGTCAAACATGGGTGTGGCTGAGTCTTTTTGTGCATAATCATGTTAAATGGGGGACATCATAAATGTTGATGTAAGACAACAGACATGTGGGTTCAGAAGATGAGACTTAACATGGATTCTTTGCATAATGGTAGTCTTAACAATCCATATGAGGGAACCCTGATGCCTATGTACATCAGTACTACTGGAAGACGACATTTGAAAAAGCATATGAAAACATTATTTATCCAATAAAGAGTGAAGACCAGTGGCCAAAGTCTGGGAACCCTCCACCATTGCCACCCATTGTTAGACCTCAGGCAAGCAGGCCAAAAAGGAACAGGAAAAGAAGGGTTCATGAGATTGATCCCAAATGGAATCCTAATAAACCGATGAAGTTTAAAGAGAGTTTAATTTGCAGTAATTGTGGAGAGCTACATCACAATAGAAGAATATGCCCTAAACCAATAACCACGACCTATGTGAAAAGAGTAAAGTAACCTAGGCAAAATGCAACTGGGGTTGGTGATGGATTAGGAAATGCAATTGGGGTTGGTGATGGGTCAAGGAATGCAGCTAGGGTTGGTGATGGGTCAGGGAATGCAACTAGGGTTATTGATGACTCAGGGAATGCAGCTAGGGTTGGTGATATTAATGCATGGGAAGAATATATGATGGATGCAACTATTGAAAAAAAGAAAAGATTAAAGCTACTTGTAAGGACCATGAACTAGTAGCAATCTCAATTGAATTTTGCTTGCATGACAATATCAATTTTCCTTGTAGGTAATAAGGGAAAGATCAATAACAACAATAGGTTCAAGTCAAGGCCCAAGGACAAATGGAGATCCAAGACCAAGAGCACCTGTAAATAAGGGCCTGAGGACAAATGCAGGTCCAGGCCAAGACCAGAAGGACCAACAATGTATACCAGTAGGTCTAAGACCAGCAACACCTATAAATGATGGCCGCATGAAAAATTCAGGTCCAAGGCAGGGCCCAAGGCCAATAAGTCCAAGGCCAATAGGTCTAAGACCAGCAGGTCCAAGAATGCAGGGTCCAAGACCAGCAACTCTAAGTCATGGTCCTAGGACTGTTTCAAGTCTAAGTCAGGGCCCTAGCCAGCTAAAGGTCTAAGGCATCGGTTGAGATCAACTGTAGGTCCAAGGTAGGGGCCGAGACCAGTTGCAGGTCCAAGGCAGGGGCCTAGACCAAGACCTCAGACAAGTTCAAGTCAAATGCTAATGCCAAATGTGTGAGAATTTCCATTTACATGATTTTTATTTTGTGCTTTTTTCAGTGCTTGCCAACTTATAATTTATTCTGTTGTTTTACAGGTTCATGCTTCCATGTCACAACCAATTTTAAGACCAGTGTGGAGGCCTACTGGTTCAAGTTGCAGTTATGCTGTAAGTGTTGCTTTTTTTCACTTGTTTTGTGTTTTACAAGATTTTAGTGTGATATTTTGAAGCCTTGACTTTTGTCAACAATTATTTGTTGGTTAATAGTTCACAGCAACCTCCAAGTTCTTCTTACCTCCACAGAGATGGGCACCTTATATTTAGGCCGCCACCACCCACTGTCATGCATAAAATAGGTGGAACCTCAGTCGAGGAAGCTTCATTCAACTATAGGGGAAAAGTGTGTCACAATATTATCATTACAAGCAGATACCACTAATATTAAGGCTAGGGTGAGCAATGAACAAAGTGGGGAACAACCAAATGACAAGGAAGGAAAACTCTGAAGATAGTCATTGAGTTGAAGATAGTCATAGAGCTGTAATTAGGCCTGATATTTTGGGAAAGTATTTTTGGGCTTAAATGGGCGTAGACATAATTGCTTTTGTAATTTCTTTTGTAATGCTCAAAGTGGTGGTGTACAAGTCTGAAACTTGCCACTTTATTTTGTTGGCTTGAAAATTATTGTAAATTTAACATATTAATGTATTGCTTCTGAAATCCAATGGCAATTGTATTTTTCAGTGTTTGAGCTACATTTGTATTTTTTCTGTTCAGCATTGGCAGACTCTAGTTAATTTTGTGTTTATTGGTAGATATCATTGTATTGATATATTATATTTTTTTAGTATTTTTAAGTGTTAGATATCAATGTATTTTACATGTAGTGTTGTACTACATCTATAACATCAATAAGGTAACAAAAATAGTTCCAACAATAATATTTTCATTCATTAATTTCATCACTATACCAAGGAAATGTATAGTTACACTCTCACTTACATCAAAAGACATAAATTAGCAACACCAAACAATAGCCTCGTATAGCTTCTCCCTCTTCCTAGCATTTGCTAAATTCGTCTCTAATTTTTTCACATTTCTCAGTAAACTTGGGATAAGAGCCCTAGACCTATCATACATTGGGGGATCCAAACATGCAAAAAACCCACAGCCTCCATTCATCTGAAACAATAGAGCATCAACCTCAAAAGCCCTAATTTAAAAAAGGGAGCATTGTAAAAAAAAACGTAGCATCAAATTACTTAGTACAAAATCCCTGCAATTGAGAAATCTTCTTGCAAGGTTTGCATCTGTCCAAGAAGTTACAACCTTGTTTCTTTTCCCACGATGAAACATCATTTCGTCTATTTCCTTCTTCATCTCCTCAATTCCCTCCTACCCTTCATTTGCACAGGCGAGTAAGCATATAAGACCCACGTTTCCTGCCCAAATGTGTCCATTTCTCCATCCAAAACAGGTTAGAAGGATGACTTGACAAAAATACCCTTCAAAAATAGACCACGTGCCTGCCACGTGGTCATTTTGGACGGCAAAAGCTAACAAAGGGCTTAGTTAATGACGACACATAGTACAAGGACTGATTTAAAGGGTTTTGAAGTGCAGGGATCAAAAGGAAAAAGTGGAAAAGTATAAGGAACTAAAATGAAATTATCTCTACTTTATTTGACAAGTCTTCATTAGCTAGTTTCAGCAACCAGAGATGGAAATTCTCAGACCATTGGACATGAGTGAGGTGTATTTCGTCACACAATGGGCAACCTTATTACTTGGGGTAAATGCACTTTGGCCCTTTGTACTTTCAAGCGTATGTAATGTGGCCTCTCTTCTATTAAAAGTTGCACTAAAACTACATGTACTATTTAAAAAAGGGCACATTTGACGGTTTCCATCCAGGTTAACCTTTTTTTGGGCAGAAAAATTTGGCGCCCAGAACTTGTTGTATTTTCAGGATGAAGAATAAACCTTTGAACTAATAAACCCCAAAATCATACACACACTTGATAGAAATCACTCAAGAATTTCCCATTTGCGTGCACCTTAATTATAAACCCTAAAAAACTGTAAGGGAGTTCTCAGGAGCAGAAAACAGAACAAGAAGGTGGTCACATGAATCTGATGGGTGCTAGAGTATGCTATTATGGTGTTGGCTCCTGTGAAGACATCATTTATGATTGCAAATTATGGAAAAAGATTTTATGGTTGTGCATTATATGGGATATGTATATATGTTTGAGTTCATATGAATAATTATTCAGCAATAGTTTGTAATGGCTTCTTATTTTGTTTATTTTTTGGTTCCTTGTGGATTCAAGCCAACTATGAATATTTTTAGTGGGTTGACCGACCCATGTGCTGAAGGGGTCGCGAGATGGTCTCTAACTTGCTCCATTGGATGGCCAAGATTAAGAAAGAACTAGCCATAACACATGGGAGGGCAAAGCTATACAAGAAGTTGTTGATTGCAACATGGTTGTTGTTAATGCTTATGATAATTTTTAAGAAGATTTAGTTGATGCTAGTGAAGTATGTAATTAGTTTGTAACCCCCTAAGCATTTAGTAAGTTAAAATTGTTGTTAGTTTATATAATAGTTTGCTCTAATGAATGAAGTGAGTTTACATTGTGATGTTTGTCTCTGATGTTTATGTAAGGTTTTGGAAGTGTGTTTATTGCAGGTGTTGGAAATTTTTATGCAGGATGCTTTGTGCGCTTGTGCAAGCTATTTGGGTGAAGGCCTTATGTACAAACATATGAAATATCTAGAATTGTGGACAATAACTTCATTCAATATTAGTTTACTTGAATTCATTCAATATCAGCTTTGATTCCAATAGTCAAATACATAGAGCCTTTGAAACACCATACATTATAAATTACTCCAACATGCCAAAGAGGGTTTTGCTTTCACTGCACAACTTCACACAATACACCATAAAGTACTACAATCTACCAAAAAGAGTTGTGCTTTCACTGCATAACTTCACACAATAAAATAAAGTATTACAAACTACAAAAGCTAAAGTTAGCCTTAGGTCATATTTGCAGCTCAAGTCTCAAGTCTTCTTTTTCTTTGCAGCTACAACAATTGCTTTCCTCCTTAAAGCAGGTTCAAGCATGATCTTCCCTCTTGCTGTCTCAAAAGAAGCCAACCTTGTTGCTTCATTCTCATCAGATATACCTCCAGAATAGTCTGTTGCACCAGGTATCCATACAGGAGGTAACTTTTTGGCTACAGTAGCAACAACAGAAAACCTTGCTTTACTGGCAGCATCGTCACTCACTGGGGTAGCTGATTCTTTAGTAGAAGCATGTATACGAGCAGTAGGTTTTTCTTCTTGGCATCTTGGATTTCTAGTCTTCTTAGCAAAAAACCTCCGACATAACACTCCAGTATGGTATGTTTCTTAGTAGCTGGCTTTTTATTCTTGTCTAACATTGACAAAGAAATGTAAACCATCAAGCTCAAACTTGCCTAATTAAATTAACTTAAATTAAAACTTGTTGATGAAGGTAATTATGTTGTGTCTTTTCCCACTGAGGCTACATCATTAATACTAGCACTTACCCCATCATTTACTCAACTGATATTCAGTCTTCTACCTCTAACATTTACTCTTGGATTCTGCACAAGCAAGACTGTTAGCAGCAACTACATACAAACAAAAACATAATACAGATACAGTAAGCTTCATCATTTACCCATGTATGTCAAGTCTCCATGATGGTTGTTGACTTGAGGTCCCAGTAACAGTAGTTCTCCATTATGTTTCTTGCTTATCCTTAAGTTAGGGTGCACTGGATCTTTGTAGCTCCTCATACTATGCCCAATTTGAAAGTATCTAGCACAAGTCATCACCCTACCCTTGGAAACACTAATTTTTCCTCCAACCTCACTCGCAGACTTCCTCCTCAATTTCTTTGGCCTACTAATTGGTTTCCTATAGAATGGTTGTGCTAATGGTTCAAGGTCAGCCTTCTACCAATCAGTCTCACCAGGGACTGGATGCATCATGCTATTATATGTCGCCAGATATGTTCTCTTACTGTATAGATGTATATAGTTCTCTAGCTTCTTCGTATTCAAATAAATAGAGGCTACAAGATGCTTTCAAAGGATGACCATTAGTTGCCACATCCTATAGTTGTAAGTCATTTGCCTCGGGTCAATAACCCAACATTCTTTTGATGCTATTTTTATCTTCTTTAATTTCTCAAAATATTTGGACAGATGTAGCCATCATACCTCTCCATACCTATCTTTTTCACTTGTATTCTTGTCATCACATGCTTCCTTATCCACTCTACTATGCCCATAATTGGTATATCTCTAGCTTCAATAATGTAGCTCTTCAAACACTCACTGAGGTCGTTGACAATGATGTAACACTTTGAAGTTGTAACAAAGTGTAACCTAGTCCATGTGGCGGGATCTAAACTGCTTAACCACTTAAGATCTTCTCCATCTTTTTTAATCTTCCTTAGCTGATTAATGCAGCCCTAAAAGTCATTTTGGTTGCTAATTCTAAAGGCAATCCTTGAACTCCTTCCCTTTAAACTTTTCTCTAAAATTAGCATTGAGATCCCTCATGCAAAACCTATGCTCAGCTGTTGGCAACAACTCCCTAAATGTCTCTACCAAGCTCTTTGCCTCAACTATAGCAATGGCAATAGGGAACATGTTATCATTCTCATCCTTTCCAACTGCACTAAGTAATTGACCCCCATAAGTAGTTTTAAAAAAGCAACCATTTAATCCAATTATTGGCCTATAACCCTTAATAAGACCTATCTTTTGAGCCTAAAAAAAACTAACAACCTCTGAAAACCTGGTGCTATTTAAGTGGAAGGTCTTTTTTGTTGCAACAAAAAAAGATGTCCTTGGGTTACACTTCATCAAATTTGTCCCATAGTCCCAAATCTTAGCATATTGCATCCTAACATCTCCCTCAATCAACTCCTTAGCCCTTCTCTTAGTTGTGTACAACTTCTGCCTGCTCACGTTTGCATTCAAGTCCTTTTTTGTCACATTTTCATTGATTTAAGGTTCCATGTTGGATCATCCCTAAATTTCTCTAAATAGAGTTCTGCCATATATCTAGCGTTCGTCAAATGCTAGGTAAACAACCACTGTAATAGTAATGCCTAGTCATGTCAGCCACACCCCTATCATCTGTAATAGACCTTAATCCATGGTCAAAGCTAACCTTAGGTATGACATAGCACATAAGACTAAAACTAGGTAGCTTTAGATCTTCTTGTGACAACATTATTAGCTCCCAATAAGATTCTAATTCTAAGCCATAGTTGTCAAAGCATTCTACTGTCCCACCATGTCCTATTGGGTTTACTAGTAAACATTTCCCTCGCAACAAAACTCAAGGGTTACACTGTCAAACACAACCATTTTTTGCAATAACATAATACAAAATTTATTACTAAACAAATATAAATCTCTAAGGCATACTTATATTAATTTAGTTGCTAGTATGTTAGACTTGTTTACTCATTTAACCAAGTTATTATACAAATAGTTTGTTAAAAGAACATGAAAGACAGTTTGAAGGCATGCATAAACAGTGCTTCGGCAACTGTGGTTATGGGTGAGTACGGTTCGGTCGGTTCGTTTTGGACCGACCAACATCGGTTTGAGAAAAAAATAAACCAAATTGCGTTGCAACAGTCCAATTTAATGGGTTGGATGCATGGCTCGAACGGTTCGGTTTAAATGGATCAGTCGGTTTGGGCAAAACTCCATTCTAGGCTAAAAAAAAATGAATTTTGTAACAAAATCTCAAAGAAGTAACCAAGCAAGCATAAGTCTAAAATTCTAATTAGATTATATTCAAAAGAGAATTAGTAATTGCACAATATCAATACAATCATTTGTTAAAGTTCTAATCAAATTACATAACTCTAAAGAGATCATTACACAGCCATGTATTAAAGTTCTAATCTAATCAGAAATCATTCAAAATGGAGTTTATCAATATACACTATTATTACATATCATCTCTTAAGTTCTAATCAAATTACATAACTCTAAAGAGATTATTACACATCCATATGTTAAAGTTCTAATCAAATTAGAAATCATTACACAACATCATTATAACCATCAGGTTATGTGAAAACGGAACAAGTCCTAAGGATCAACTTTGACATCTTCAAAACCTTCATCACCAATCAACCTTCAATTAGCATATAGTCAATGTTTCTAAAAAATAAAAATGAAAATGAATCTGGTTCACAAGACATATATATAATAAGTCTTCATACTTGACAAAGTGTCATATAGAGCCAAATAAGCTGTCTAGTGTGAGAAGGTGTTTGTTGGACACTGAATCTAAGCGAACTCGTATAGATCTCAACCATTTTGGCAAAAGAAAACAGTCATTATAGAAGCAAACTCAATAAAAGCCACTTGAAATTTTTAACCTTCACTTTCATCAGACAATCAGAACCAACTTCAATGTTGTGCTCATTAACAATGTAGTCTATCATCTTTAAAGACATCTCCTCATAAGAGCTGCAAATACTTTGTGGAACTAAATGAAAGTCTCCTGAATAGTAAAACAATGAAACACACAAATGAAGATTGAGATGTCATATATAAGAGCCTTACTCGAAATGTCATAACTCTGAACAATTATTTAGAAAAGATCAGTGCTAAGTTATGACAACAAACACAAAAGGGAGTTCTTAAGAGCAAAAAGAAAAAAGAAAAAGCTGTGCACTTAAATAACCTTGGTGACTCAGTCAATAAAAATAGATGCACCACTACTACTTGTATTTGATCCCATCGCCTTTTCTGAAATGAAAATATTATGAAATTCAGTAAAGGAATTCGTTAAAAGAAATTTCACTAATACGAAAAAAATTACCTGAAAAGATGTCTTCATACTTTTCAACCTCGTCCATAGCTTGTTCAATATCAATGGGATCGGAAAGACATTTCAACCAATTTTGAGTAAAAACAAGAGCTTCTACCATCCTTTGATTTAAAGAACTCCTAAATGAATCAAGTATACGACCTCTTGTGCTAAAAGCCTAATCAAAAGCAATGGTAGAAACAGAAACAACTAAAATATGTCTTGCTACCTGAGAAGACAGGATACTTGTTGCTATTCACTTTCCACCACCCTAATATGTCAAGGGATTTTCTAGGGTCTTCACAACTCTCTAGCAATTACCCTTCCACCTTAGATTTTCTCTATATACTCTCTTCCGCCTCTAAAAGCTTTTGATATTGATCTGCCAAAGATTTTTCACTCTCAACCTCATTTTCTTTGGAAACTTGACTTCTTCCACTGTTTTTACTACCCCTGCTCAACGTGCTCAGACAAGCGAACCAAGTTTTTCTTTACCTTATCAACAATATCTTTAACCACCCCACTATCATTCACTTGATGTAAGCAAAACTTAACATACTTCAATTTGTGACGAGGGTCCAACAAAACAAAAATATACACCAACTTATTCAGTTTATTAATATTTCCCCATTACTTTTCAAACTTTTTCATCATGTTAAAAGCCATAGAATACAAGATACAATCATCACTTTTACACAATTGTACCAATTTCAATATAGCATTAGATGTAACATGTAAAGAATCAGGAAACCCTAAAGCCACCTCATAGAATATTTTTACAAGCTGAACAAACAACCTAGCATTTTCCCAATCTCCCAATGAAGGAGGCTTTATATTTGTTGACCTTCCTCTCTCACCATCGTCCTCGTCCTCACTGAAAGAACTGAAAAGTACTTACGAGAGTTCGAATCATCTTCTTCTAATCTTTTAAATGCTTTTTGAAAATTTTAGATAGCTTCTAGCATTGAATATGTAGAATTCCACCTAGTTAGAATATGTAGACAAACAAGACTCTTACTTTCAATTTTCTCTTTCTCTGCACATTTCTTGAAACATTAAAGCCTAGAAGGAAAAGACCTCACAAACCTTACCACATTCCGAATCTTCACAATAGACTCGTGAGCTTCTTTTATACCGTCACTGACTATAAGGATGGTAATAATGTGAGCACCAGACCTCATACGCACGAACTCATTATTCATTATCGTACATTTTCATCTATTAGTTTTACTCTTCAAATAGTTAATAGTACCATCATTAGAACTATCATTATCAACTATTAGAGTAGGAAGATTATCTATCTTCCAATTCCACAAGCAAGTCTCAATCACTTTACTAATTGTTTTACTCTTGTGATTTTCAACTTGACAAAATGCTATAAATCTGTTTTGTAAATTCCATTCACAATCAATCCAATGGGCTGTAAGACACTATAGTTGATATTTTGTAGTAAAGTCCAAGTGTCAGTAGTGAGACAAACTCTTTCACATTTTAAAAGCTTCTTTAACAGCTCTTTCTCTTTACGAAACAACTTAAGAATATCTCTAGCAACAGTAAAACGAGATGGAACATTAAATCTTGATTCTATGACTCAATTGAACTTTTTAAACCCCTGCTCTTCTACAAGATTAAAAGGTAATTCATCGATAACAATCATCTCAGTAAGTGCTAGTCTGCACTCTTTAACACTAAACGAAACCACCTTTAGCTCATTCACATAACTTTTTTTTTGTCTTTTAGGTTCAAACCTGATTTTTACTGTTACCAACTTTTTCATAACTATATTTCTTACATCTATACCTAATATGGCTCCATAAAGAACTTGTACTATTTTCCTCGGTGTAGCCATAGCGCTTAGAACAATACTTAAAAATCGCGATTTCAGGATCAGGCTCACATTGGTGTGTTCCCTTTGATTTTCTGAAAGTGATCCCAGACTTCAGATAACTCTCTAGTACTTGTCTCCTTTCTTTTTGGAGGCCTGTGAGGAAGTTGGCAGGAATTGCCGCTGCCACCAACACCTACTGCACGTGCATCATCAACCATCTGATACAACATAACAATAACGCATCATTCATTAACTGAAATTCAAGTTAATGCTACCTCAAGTATATTGGTTACTGAGAATTTTTGAAAGATTAATTGTCCTTATTTTTAAACAAACCTATTTCTAGTGAGAAAAAAAATGCACTAGGTAGTTAGCCACGAGTGCACATGGCCAGTGGCCTAAATGTAATGTTGCGGCTTCTTCTTAAACCCCTCCCTTACCCAATTCTTTCTATTAAGCTATTTCCATGTCTTCCAAGAATGATCAGTACATAAGTGCGAGCTAATTTCCTTAGGCATCTAAAGATTCAAACCAATCTTATTTTATTTCAATCAAATCCAAAAATTTCAGCATATGGTAGTGGCCCAAAAGTCCATAATCTTTGTGTGTGTCTAGTAAAACAGGTACCTAAAGATTCAAACCAATTTTACTTTTTTTTATTTCAACCAGACCACAAAAAATCGGCATCATTGTGTGTGTTTAGTAAAGTCATCAAGTGGTTTTATTTTACTCTAGTATTCTGTATTTGGTGAGATCATGTGGAAAAGAGAAGAAACAAAAGAGAAAAGAGTCAAGAAACAAAAGAAAAAAGAAGGAACATAATAGGAGAGGAGAAAGGGAGACATTACTTCGTTTGCACTTAATTGGAGATTAGAGTCACCGGCTGGAAGAGATACATGAGTGATGGAAGCATAGGCATGGGAGGTGGAAGTGGCAGTGGGAGGATAGACGTCAGAGATGGAGGCGCAGTCATGAGAGGTGGAGATGATGGCTGGAAGAGAGACATGGATGAGGGAGGCGCTTCTGTGGTGGAATTGGAGGCGCTACCGTGGAGGCGTGGATCAATTGGCGGAAGAGCAAATCTTGAGGCATGGAGTAATAAGTAGATCTGGGCAGCAATTGAAAGAGAAGTATGGGTTAGGGTTAATGAAATTTAGGGTAACTTGCCTTTTTATATGAATGGGTTAAGTTTAACTAAGCCGATTAGTAAAATTAACTGGGGTTAGGTTAAAAAAAATATATTATATATTACAGACAGTCAGTTTGGTTCTTGTCATACCCGTTTAAAAAAATCTGAATTGAACTGAATATATTGTTTGGGGAAAAAAACCAAGCCGACTGTTGTTACGATCGGTTTAAAATTAGTCGAATTGATTTCAACGGTTTAAATGCTCACCCCTAACTGTGGTCCAACAAAAAGGTTGAGCACCCAAGGTAGTCTCGTACCTAGCATATCTTGTCTACAATTCATGCAAATTTGCGTCAAATGTAAGCCCTATATTCAACAAAAATGTAATATGGTATCTAGTTGTGGCAATCTGAAAACAAAAAAGCATTTACATTGAGAAACCCTAATTTGAAAACAAAAAACCATTCACATTGATAAACCCTAAATTGAAACAAAGTATTCTGAAACCCTAATGGGTAAAAAAAAAAACACTATGGCATTTGCATGAAGAAATTGTAAATTTTCAAAAATAAACTAACAAAGGGGAGAAAACATAGCTCTTACTGCGCGAATTCAAGGGCCTTCTTTGTTCTTTCAACAGATTTGATATATGTCTTTGTCGATCTTCAATCTTTCAACTTTAATCGGCAGAGAGAAATGAGAAGCCAAACAGTTGAGGAGAGAGAGGTTTAGAATCCCTAAATTGTTTGAGAAAAAACATAAAATGTTGTGTTTAAACAAAGAGGTAGTTAGCACATTTCGATGACCCCAGTAATTGACGTTCAAATGCGCACTCTTCTAAATAGTACAGGTAATCTTAGTGCAACTTTTAATAAAAGAGGGGGCCACATTGCATAGGCTTAAAAGTACAGGAGGCAAAGTGCATTTACCCCTTACCACTTTGCGTTATTTTTATGAACCAGCAGACCTCATATTCCTTCCACAGCCTTCCTTGGCAACAACCGAAAACTGGGCAACTTGTTATGGTTGAATTGATTCTTTGAGCCAGAGTTTCTCACACTAGGAGAATACTTTTAGGCACTTTCCACAGAAAATGTTTTAGTTTTGAAATGACCCTGTTTTAAGTTCCAAGTCCAAGCAAGTATCAGTAGAGAATTCAAAGTTTAAAGTTCTTTTTGCCATGATGAAGCTTCTTTTGTTACAATGCATGGCAAAATAAGTGGCATGCAAAAATAGATTTGCTTTTTTAGGCAAAGCAAAAGAACTGTTCCAAAATATATAAGGTTCATATTTGTTGGTTAATTTTATACCTAATCATCACAACCAAAGCTGCTGGCCCAAAATCCGTTTTGGAATTTGACATTAACCATCACTTGAACTCGATGCTTGCGAGCAAAGCCGTGCAACATTTATATACCTATATTGGAGCTGATACACATCTAGAAACTCCTTATATATTTTTAGCTTTCATCCAACTGTCTAAATTCCAGATGGACGATCCAGATCTATTTTTCCTTAAACCTCATCTATGTGATCTTCCTTTAAGCGGATAGTCTTTTTTTATCAAAATATCCTTCACACTCCAAAGTAGACATATAATCAGGTTCTAGCCGCTCAAAAGAGGAGCATTACCCTTAAGCCACTATCATAGACTTGAAGCCAAATATTAAAACCCGTCGCCTCAGTGCACTTATCATCATCCGACCATACTAACGCACCACATCACTAAAAGAACTATATAACCACACGATGAATTCTTGACCAATCAAAATGTGAGGAGTAACTTATGTCTTTGGTTCTCCCAGAAATGTAGCTAAACCCACAAAGTATCAAGGATATTGTCACGATCCAACCACAACCCAACCAACAAACCACCAGAGTCTCACGGCCCAGCCACAAAATACCGTCCCATAGCCTAAACACAACTACCCTCCCATAGCCCAACCACCACTCCTTTCCACTACCCAATCACAACCACGGTAACTGTAACACTGCACCATCGCATCTGATAACTTGTGATTTTATGGATCTATATTTAGCTTTGTAAAATTACAGATCTGATTGTAGATCTATAAATTACGAGGAGAAGAAGAATCTGTGTTGAGGGTTCACTGGCGGTTTGCTAGACCACCCATATCGTGACGTGAGAAAGAGAGAAAGAGAGAGAGAGAGAGAGAGAGAGAGAGAGAGAGCACACCATCCCAACCCCACAGCAGCTTTACATCGCCTCTCTCTCTCTCTCTCACAGTGCGCGCGCACACACACACACCCAGCCAGCCACCCATCAGCGAACCACCACGACGTCGCTGTCATCCCCTTCTCCCTAACTGCCACGCCACCACCACCAAAAGCAAAACCACCAATGTCGGATCTACACTCTAACCACCACTACAAGATCCACCTTGATCGGCTTCGGGCAGGTGAAGGAATGAAACCTTTGTCGCTGAATTTTGGATGGATCTTTACGTGCGTGCATGTGTATGTAGTCGTGTGTGTGTCTGTGTGTTATAAAAAGAGGCAATTTTCTTGGGATGGTTGTTAGCTGGTTATAGATTGATAGATTTGTAATGCAGGCTTGGTGGTGGTTGTGAGATTAGTGGTGGTGGTGGTGGATGGTGAAAACAAATGGCGGGGGTGGGGCGGCACTGGTTGTGGTTGAACATCGGAGACAGTGGGTTTGTTTTGGCCGATGATGGCAGGGTAATGATAGGGGTAAGGAAGTGGTGGTTATAGTTGAAGATCGGCAGTGATGGGTTTTTTTTGGGCAGCGGTGCTGGGGCAATGATGGGGTTGGCGTAGTGGTTAAACACCCCATTTTTCTCAATTTTTAAAACTGAAAAAAAAAAGAGCAAAAAAAAACTGCGTCAAACGGCCCCTTAGTCTCTAAATTTTCTTTGTTCTTTCTGCTTTCCTAAAAGCCCATTAACCCCTCGTGCACATAACACAAATCAAATATGGTGAGAGGGGTTCCATTGACGGGTCCCCTGGGTGGTATGAAATATCCTTACTTATTCGCATAAAATAGGACCGATTAGCCATAGCCAATTCCTCAGTGAATCCCATTGCTCTTACCAATGCTTCAATGAACCCCTATTTAATCCGGTCATATGCCTTTCTCATTTTTAACTTCAACACCTTATCACATTTTTTTCCTTTTCCTATTCTTTTTCTTCAAATAGTGCATAAACCCTTGTGCTACTAGGATAGTGTCTAATAACATTCGTGCTGATAGGAATGTACTTTGACTGCCACAGTAATCACTGCAGGCGCACAAGACTTTCTTATGCCTATTAGCCCTTGTTTTTGGTATCATTATATAAATCACATTAATAAGCTCTTGTGATTAATGCGTGATCGATAGATCTTAGGAGGTGTACTGAGATGAAATCGGACCTAATATATGCCAATAGCTTTAGAACAACCCGGAGGACATACCATCAGTACCTGGAGCCTTGGATACTGCTATCTCATTCCTCGTCAAAATCTTTCCTTGGGAGCATATCATTCATATCCACAGTAACTTGGTGGAACATTGCAGATAGGAGTGCACTGTCAACCACATGCACCGCTGAAGTTAAGAAAATGATTGAAATAGTCAGCAACAATAGTCTCTACCTCATTCTTTGTGGAGTGTCGCTGCCATCATGTGTCCTGCAACCCAGAGATGAAGTTTTCATTTCTCCGCTGCACCAACCTTGAGTAAGAAAGAAGCTATGTTGCGATTCCCCAGTTTTAGCGAATCTTCATGGGTTTTGTACCTCTAATATTCCTTCTTTTCCCTTAACACCTCATTTCATGGACATGGATAAATGTCGTTAACATATATTTAAGGGACGTAAGATTATTCTATAATTTTTAACAAAAGCGACGAAATTTTTAGTAACAATCTTGTATCACTAAAACTCTTACAACTATAGATAATGTACAACAAAAAATCAATATCCAGATTTTTTATTAACCTGCCCTCTAAAAACCAGCGGTAGCACTTGCATAAATGCAAGAATAAAAACAAGTGCCAGAGAGTTCTTCTGACCATAGCAAATGTTGCAGTAAGATGATAAGTGCAGGTAGCTTGATGGCGCTATCGCTAACATGATAATGAATTGGATTAGTGTACGATCCGTAGACGACCTTACACTACAAGAAAAATAGACTTTTAGCGACTGAAAAATGTCGTTAACATATATTTAAGGGACGTAAAATTGTTTCATAATTTTTAACAATAGCGATGAAACTTTTAGTAACAATCTTTTATCACCAAAAATGTTACAACTATAGATGCTGTATAACAGAAGATTCATATCAAGATTTTTCACTAACCTGCCCTCTAAAAACCAATGGAAGCTCGGATATAAATGTAAGAATAAAAACAAGCGCTAGAGAGTTCTTCTGACAATAGTAAATGCTGCAATAAGATGATAAGTGCAGGTAGCTTGATGGCGCTATCGCTAACATGATAATGACTTGGATTGGTACGATCCGCACACGACCTTACACTACAAGAAAAATAGACTTTTAGGGACTAAAAAACGTCGCTAACATATATTTAAGGGACATAAAATTGTTTTATAATTTTTAACAATAGCGAAGAAACTTTTTGTGACAATCTTTTATCACCAAAACTGTTACGGCTATAAATGCTGTACAACAGAAGATTCGTATCAAGATTTTTCACTAACCTGCCCTCTAAAAACCAATGGAAGCACCGATAGTAAATGCTGAACAACGCCTTATTTTGCTACATACAGATTCTTTTGACACGGATAATTATTTAGTAGCACTTGTATCCCTTAGTGACAACAATGGTGTGAGTTCAATAAGAGAAAAAGGTTTCAATTTAACCTCACCCAGAATCTGTCCAATAAATGAGTTTGGCCGTGTAAATGATAGAGAATAATTTGTCCAAAGCGGCTTTTTTTGCAAGAAGAAACAAGCAAGGATTTTGTCCAGCAAAACACATTTTGAAATGTATACCTCCTCAAATGAAGCATTTCCAGCCCTTTCCCCAATACCATTGATCGTGACCTCCACTTGTCTCGCATCTGCATTTACCGCCTGATTTTGGACAATTCAGTCAGAATTGAAGTACAAATCCTGATATACGAAATCAAGTAATGGGTTAACCTTTGCTTCACTTCAACCTGTGTTACGTGAACTATTCGGTACTCTTTGTTATTTTTGTTCAGTTTCGTACTTATCTTGTCGTTTTGCGTGTAAGCCGAGTCCATCAGACATTCAACAATAAAAAGTTAAACCACGAGAGTAGATAATTAGCCAATGATAAGCATGATATACATTTGCTTTAGTTTTTATATTTTAACTGCTTAAGTTGTTAGGGTAGATGGTAAAACAATTTAGAAAGGGAAGGTTCATATGTTTTCGCTTTGCAATTGCATATTCTTTATATTGTACACCTTGTATTCTGCTTTTGTTCATCGCTTTTCATTGTCTTTTTGTCAAATATGTTAGAGGATTTACCATGAAGGAACCGTAAACTGTAAAGCCAAAGATATATTATGGCACTCCTTGCTTAGATTAGAGTCTTAGAATAAATACTAACTTGACAAATTGCACCTACCCCTTTACAAGATGCAACGTGGCCAATCGTTATATATGGGCTTTAGCATGGCATTACGGCACTGAGCATACTAAGGGGCATATTGAGAATATGATCTAGTTTAGCCCTATGCGCATCTATATTTGTTCCCTTCCTTTCTTTCTATTTTAGGTCAAAGTAATCTCAAATTGTTCGCGATGTAGAATGAAAAATGGGGAAAAGCAAGTGACTTACTGCTAGTGTATTTGCATTGGCAAGGCCGAGATCGTTGTGGCAATGAGTTGATATAACAACATTCTCTGCTCCAGGAATATTGGCTTTCATATCAGCAATGAGCTCTTCCCATTCGGTTGGATATACGCGGCCAACGGTGTCTCTACAAACAATAATGGTTGCTCCCCCTCTAATGGCTTTCCAGAAAACTTGATACAGAAACTCTTTTTCAGACATGTCACCAATTTGCCGTGAAAGAAAGGATTAGGCTGCAATTAGCCATTCCACCTTTTTGGCGTCTGAAAACACGTCATTAATTACCTACGGTGAAACTTTTGATAACTCTTCTAACAACAATTAAGAAAGCGACATTTAAATTTGCTACTAGCGTGCTACACTAGCGACAACTTTTTGAAAGGTTGGTTTCGAATGATGTAATATCCACTATAAAAAAAAGTAATATGTTGAGGCGCTCTATACCAGGGGTCACACAGAAGCGCTGCTGTAGACGGGCTATGTCGGCGCCTCCATGACGGTCGTTGCTATAGTATCTACAGTGATCCTCCGAGTCGGCGGTCGCATGTTATAGACTGTATTTTCACAGCAAAATATAAGCCTCAAAATTTAGCGCCCAAGCACGACCTATGCCGGCAGCTTAATTGTCTTGGGCGACGAGTTGACCGCCGGGATATACGTATATCCAAGTTTTCTTCTAATACTTTTTCGGTTTTTTCTGTGTAGTTTTCTAAACACCACACACTCATGCTCATTTCTCTTTCTTCTCTTTCCTCCTTTCCTTGTTTGAATCCTCTCTTCTCCTCACCGAATCCCTTTCTGTTGTTGAATCCTATCTTCTCTTGTGAAGTCTCTGCTCTTCCTTTCAGTCGATGCTCCGGTATGCTGTAGGATCAACCACACTGTTGGATTCATCTAATTAAGGTAAGATTTTCTTTCACCCAAGCCCTGATTAAGAAATAATTGATTGCTTCTGCTCTTAAATGTATCTAATTTGATGTTTAGAAAGTTTTGGATTTCGATTTATATGTTCAAACAATTGGGTCTGATGGGATTGTCTCTGTCGCCATTAGCGCCTCTTGCCGCTGCCATAGTCGGCAGTGCTCCACTTTTTCAGCTTTCTCCAACTTCGACCCGTGAACCCACCACCTTCGAGTTCCACTGTGACTCTTGCCGGCAGTCCTTTTCGCCGTCGCTTGATCCACCTCCCGCCGACCACATCGCTCTCTTCTCTTTAATCATGTGATATTTCTCTAGACCTATTGATCTTATTTTTCTGTCGTGTTGATATTGTTTTGGTTGAGTTTGTTTAAATGGGTTTTTGTGATGATTCCTCCTTACGTTTACATTTTGGGCAGATGGGTGTGATGCTTTCTATGCTTTCAATGTTTTGTTTGATCTTTGTTTTTTTTTTTCTCTGTAATTTGAGGGTTCATGATCTGTTTTTTTGTTGTTCTACGATTTATTTCTCCATTACAAGTAGTTTGATCTACGTTTTCTCTTTCTGATAACCAGTTTGCAAAATTCATGGAAGAAGTTTTAGCATGGATTTTACTATCTATGTTCAAACATTTGGGTCTTGTTTAATTTTTCTTAGTTTTATGTGAACGTTGTTTAATCCAACTTGCTAATTTATGGTTGTCTTTTGCATGTTATTTAGATTATGCTAATATATTGATCTCTGTCTTTCATCAATGTTTATTTATAGCATTTGGGTGTATAGTATCTCAATGGTCTATCCACTCGAAACCAAAGTCGCGATGCGACTGGCTGCAGCAATAGAGGGATACCACCTGTAGAGACTACACTTGGTGATGCTGACAAGAGGCACAACATTGAGACTCCACTTGGTGATGCTGATGAGTGGCGCAATGGCACAAGTGACGGCTTTTTATATGGATTTTTTTCTGGAGAACTCTGAATTTATTTTCGAGCTATGCCAGTATGCTACATGTTTCAGTCAGTTGTATAACTACCCCTTTCATGTATATGAGTAATTGTGCAAATGGTGAATTCTGACTGTTGAAACAAACATGAACACGAGATATATCGAGAGCAACTGTTATGACATGCCAAGTGTATGTCTAACAAGAACGTTACATAAAGGAAGCATCTGCTAATGGTGTAAAATGTGATTAATGCGCTATTGGTGAGGACATGCATTTAATAAAAATTGAACTTATGCTTGTCGACTTTCATATGACGTTGAGTGCTCTACTACTTAGTGTGACTGGATATGATAAAGTGACAGAAGGAATGCTGCTATGGGGTTTAATTTTTGTTTGCTATCTTAAAAGGGGTTGACGTACCTGAGAAGGAAGCGAATAACATGCTTTTAGAACAGGTGTATGTTTTCTGCGTATCACCTTGTTACAAGTGTGTTCAGTAATCTGTCTTCTAATTTTACAAGTTTTAGTAATTTAATATATGCGTATAATGTGATACAATATCTGTTGCAGTTTGTCGCACATTCAACAAACTGCACAACTTTGCAGTCATTTCATATTTGCATTACATTCCCTTTTTATGATGACTGGGTTCATTATGTCTAGTGTGTTTTGCTTCAGATGCTAGGTCCTCGAGGAAACGGGGGCTAACAACGGGAACGAAGAGATGGGCAAGGAAAACACATGTACGTGTTGGGTATGATGACGACGGCTGTTGGGTCACCAGAGCACATGACGAGCTCGGTTCTTTTATTGGGTGCGTGGCACGCGTGCCTAACCTTGTACCTATCAATTACCCTAACTAGACTTCACTAGCTCAGAAGTACAAGGATTCAGCTGGGTCAAGCAGTCAGGTATAAGATTTCTTCATTAACATTCTACATGTTTGCAGAAAATGCTAGAATTGTACTGTTTTTATAAGTTTTCTTTGAGCTTACAAGAAGCTTAAAGTTGCATTTACCAGCGCATTCCCTTTAAGCCACATTATCCATATGCGCCAAAGGCTGAAATTGAATTATACAGCCAAGTGTACCCCACTTGCACTCATTTGATATTGTGTTAAACTTTTTAGGATGGTTCCCTACAAGTTAATTAGATTTTCAGATAATGCTATCTGGTGTTAAGCAACCGGTTGTCAGTTTAAGCTGGTTTGATTGTTTTTGACTAGCTAGATATAGCATAGTTCTACTTGTAAGCTGTCTAGCCATTTAATGCCTTACTGATAACTGCTTTAGTGAGCTGACCTTTACAAGAGGCAATAGTCATACTCCAAAGAAGTTGCCCTGAACAATCGTACGTCATTGCTATTGCTATGTTTTGTTTAATGCTACTTGTTGGCTTGGAGGGTGTATCTGGTTTGGTGTGTTCAGAGATTGAAGGGGACATTACGGTGGATTAGTCTTTGATGACTAATACGAACATAGATAGTTTTGTATTATAGAGCTCTATTGTTGAAACTATACTGGCCAATTAACGTCTTTAGGGGTTGAAGTTGGATTCTTTCTTAACAAAAGTTTTTCAGAATTGAGAGTTTTCACGCTGATCAAAGTCCACTTGTAATACTTTCAAGGCAAATAGGGATCTTAATATTTGTAACAACTTTTCCTTACCAAGTTTTAGTTTTGGGGAAAACAAAATTATGGATGCCCGTTAAAAGGTTTTGCATTATGAATTACTATTAGTACCTTTTAGTAATGGTAGTTCTATTATGTCAGTTACTGCATGTGGTGTAAAATATACTAGGATCGCTGCCATTGTTTGGTATCATCTTTAAAAACATCCATCCACTTGTTAACAAACTTGTTCTTCAGTTCTATATCATATTGTGCTTACATTTTTTCATACACCTTGTCAGTGGAATTTGATAATAATGAAGTTTGTCTTTGTATCAGGTTGACATGGTTGCAAGTGCAAGTGCAAGTGCAAGTGCAAGTGCAAGTGCAAGTGGACATAGAGATGCCAGACTTGTGGATTAACCTTGATGGTGTGCAAGACCTTGATAGTTCTGTGAAGGCTTTAGATTTGTTTAGTGTTTGAAGAAACTTCGATAGGGTTAATGATTGTTCTTGAATAATTTAAAGTTGTGTGAAAGTTTGTTATAGGTTTTAAGGTGTTGTAATAGATTTCTAGAATTTTGAATCATGGATCTTGAAAATCTTGTTAATGGTTGATGAATGATTTATTATTTCTACTTGGATCCAGGTTTTTGTTATTGCCCTTGTTTTATATAAATTTGAAAAAAAGAAAAAGAAGAAAAGAGAGGGAGACAGACGTAAGGAGGCGCTTGTCGTCGTCGGCATAAGTCTATTTAAGAAAAAAATAAAAATTTTAAAAAGACAATAGCGGTGGTCAGTGCTGCTGCCATTGCTCTTTTAATTTATTTTCAAATTACTAAATATTTAGCTATAGCGGCGCTTACAGCTGCCGGCTTAGATAGCCACCGTTGGTATAAGCAACAATAGGGAACAAATGAGGAGAGAGCAATGCAGTATTTGACCGCCGGTATAGACCCGTCTGACCACCAGCATATGTTTAGCGCAACACGACTAAAGGCGTCGTTGCCCTAGCGCCCGTCTCTTTTAATTTATTTTCAAATTGCTAAATATTTAGCTATGGCGGCCCTTATGGCTGCCGGCTTAGACAACCACCGTTAGTATAGGCAACATTAGGGAACGGAGGAGGAGAGAGCAATGCCGGCGTTTGACTGCCGGTATAGACCTAGCCGACCACCGCCATATGTCTAGCGCAACGCGATTAAAGGCGTCGCTGCCCTAGTGCCGGCTAAACCTATGCCGACGGTTTTTTTGTTTATGACAGCGTTTTTCGGCCGTCGACATAGTCCATTTTTCTTCTAGTGATCTTTGCTAGCTTTACGGCATCTCGCGTTAGAAAAAGCAACATTTATTCAAACACAGCATAGGATTGCCCCATTATGACAAATCCCAGTGACCCATTAAATTGGTGACGAGAATGGTCCCCATACTGTGCCGTATTTTAAGCATGTACTGCGGCATGACGTAAAATTATATGTCTCAATGACCTAACTGAGAAACTTGACTTTGACTGTAGAAAACGTCAAAAGTGTGTCTCAATTTCCAACACTGAAAATGAGGGTTACAGGAAGTGTGCTTCCGACCCCGGCACGGGGGAGCAAATTTTGCCCCAAGAGAGAAAGGAAAGGAGGAGGAAGAAACCATCCTCGAGAAATTATTCTGCCAAAAGTTTGTGACAAGTACTGACCTTGCAGAATCTTCCGAGACAAATTGGATATCCGTAACCCCCAATTTTCTAGTGTAACTCACCATCTCCTTCACAATCTTCAAGACTTCTTCCTTGGTTTTGTTTAGCTTATACTTCAAATGAATCTCGCTTGTTGGGATGAATCTACACATGCGCGGGTGCCTAGCATACTTCACTGCCTCCCATGCAAGGTCAATATCCTTACCAACCATCCTCGACACCGCGCCGATCACAGGAGAGTAACCAAACTCGTCAATGGAGTTTCCCACTTCCTTAGCGATCATCCAAACGGCTTCAAACTCGGCTTTAGATGCCACAGGGAACCGGCTTCGATTACGTCAACCCCAAGTTTCGCCAGTTGTCGGGCAATGGCCAACTTTTCTTGGGCGGTAATGGTGGCCCCTGGGGCTTGCTCTCCGTCGCGGAGAGTCGTGTCGAGGATCCGAACGTACGAGGCATCCCATATTTTGTTCGGAATGTATAACGGGCGAGGGACGCATTCGTCGCAAAATGTAGATTTTGCTTTCAGAGTAACCGATGATGTACGCGCCCGATGAATACAAATAAAGGGTCTAGGTTTATGTTTGAAGAAGAAACTGCTTGTCTCTGGCTTGTTAGCAGGGTTGAAGGAGAAAGTAGGGTTTATGCATATGGTAAGAGAATCCATGACAAGCCGAAAAAGATAACCTTTGTGTTTATGACATGTTTCATGCTGATATTTATAGGATATTATTTACCTTTACCTAACTACTTGCATTAGGTGTTAACCATATGAGATTATTTACCTTCCGACAAAATAATTCATTTATCACTAAATTATTAACACGTGCTATTAAAATATGTTACTAGACAAGTAAAAATAAATTAACATATAAAGAGAAACTAAAAAACGGAAAATCATAATCAAACACACGATGACTAACTGAGAATTTGGTTGTTTTGATGGAGTTTCCGTTTGTATTTTTTACCAAAACATTTTTGGTAAATACTGTCCTATTTTGCTTCGGCCCAGATTATATTTACATTTTTCTTTCGTCAAAATAACAACTCCACTTGGAATCCAGCCAATCGATCATACAAAATGTGTAATACATTTTCTTTGAAGAACCTTTTTTTTTCTTTTCATGTACTTTTGAAATCTACCCAACTGAGTTTTATTTTTCTCACTATTTTTGAAAAGCTTGTTTAAGTATTTGCACCGCTCAATTATGCATAGTGACAATATAAAATTTAGTTTTAGTGACAATCAAACTTTAACGGTTGAAATAGCCCAACAAAAAGTGTGCACATTTAACCAATAGTCAATAATACGTGTGGTATAAGCCTGTAAGGAACTATATGCGCCTTTTTAGCCTAAAATGAGTGCGAAGTACAATTTGCTTTGTACCGGAATAGATGTCGCTCTTAGAGATGTCAAACGGGCCGGGCGGCCCGCGGCCCGGCCCAGCCCGAAAAAAGCCCGGCCCGTTCACGAACAGGGCTGCCCCGGAGGAATTGAGCTTAGGGCCTGGGCTTGGACCAGGCCGAAAATTCTGTGGGGAAAGCCCGGGCCAGGCCAGGCCTGATTCTGGCCCGGCCCTGGCCCGGTCCTGGCTCGGTTCTGGGCCCGGTTCCAGCCCCACCTGTTTGAATTTTTGGCTTTTCCCCCCCTTTCTCCCCCTTTTCCTCCAACGGATATATTTTCCCAAAATTCCACTTTTACCCCCCCCCAAGCAATATAACGGCTAGTTTGGGGGTATTTTAGTCTAACTGAATTTTTTCAACTCCTTTAAAGGTTTTTACACTCTTACCCTCCCCAACAACTATAAACGGATAGTTTTTAGGGGTATTTTGGTCTTTTGTGAAGTTTCTAAAATCTATAAATTCACACCATTTCTCTCTAATTTTTCACACCAATCTTCTTACTCTCTCTTATCTAAACATTCTATATTTCTACAAGCTTTGCTACTATTTCCCTCTCCAATTACTACTCTTGCTAATTACTACTAGTATTTACTAATTAGTACTCTTGTTTATTAATTACTACTCTTGCTAAATTCTAATTACTAACTACTACTCTTATTAATTTGTTACTCTCTAATTCTTTTGTCTAGTAATTAGTAATTAGTGAATTTTTATTTATTAATTACTATTACTAAATGCTTTTTAATTACTAACTCTCTCCAATTGGATCAGAATTATCCTCAGTGATTAATATTTGTTACTCGTTCATTCTTTTAATTGTTATTTCTTATTACTACTCTTATACTTGTGTATTTAGTTACTCTTACGAATTTTGATTTCCAATCTAGTAAAAAAGTTTAGCGTGAAATATGGCTGGATTATTGAAGAAACTGAGGCGTGGATCATCATCACGAAAAACATCATCATCATCATCGCAAGCACAAGCACCAGCGCCACGGCCATCACAAACACCAATCCAAGCACCAACACAACCATTCGTTCCTGGACGAATGAGTACAGGCTGTATGATAGATACCCAAGCCAATTGGGAGTTCAATCAAAACATTCCAGATTTTGAATACACGCCTGATGAAGACCCCCGCATTATAGTCAAGGACGCAGCTCGGTTGGCGAAGCTACTACTCCGTGGCATAATCTCAACCCTATGCCTGGTCATGATGAAGAAGGGCCGAGCAATGCCTCCGGTAATGAGCCAGAAGTCCAAAAGGGGAAAAAAAGAAAGCCGAGTGTTGGAATCATTTCGATGTAGTTACGGTGGACGGCATCCGAAAAGCTCGATGTAAGTACTGCGCTAAATTATTTTCGTCTGGTAGTGGTAATGGACATCTTAACAGGCATTACCCTCTGTGTGCACCTCGACAAGGCCACGTCGAACCTACCCAAACGCAGTTATCTTTTGACGGTAAGTTATTTGTTTATAATCAGCGAGAGCAAAGAGACGGTCTCGCTGAATTTGTTATTCATGATGAACAAGCCTTTTCTTTTGCCGATAATCCTAAGCACTCTAGATATATGAACACATACGTTCAACCTTTGTACAAAAAGGTTCATAGAAACACAACTAGATCCGATGCACTCCGACAGTACAATGCTGCTAAAGCACGCCTTATCGATTATTTCGATAAATTTGACGGTAAAGTTAGTCTTACTTCTGATATTTGGCAATCTCCATTTACTTTTGTTAGTTATTCTTGTGTGACCGCTCATTGGATTGATGCAGATTGGGTTATGCACAAGAGAATCATCGCTTTCGAGCTCTTTCCTTTTCCGCATGATGGAATGAACATTGCTACTCTTATATTAAAAGCATGTACCACATTTAAATTAAAGGATAAGATTATGAGTATTAGTTTTGATAATGCTTCTAACAATACAGCTGCTGTTGATGCTTTAAAGGAGAGCCTCAAACCTGTACTTTCTGGTGAATTATTTCATGTTCGTTGTGTTTGTCATATAATTAATTTAATTGTTCAAGATGGTTTAGCTGCTGCAGGAGATATTCTTGTCAAAATGAGGGGTATGACAGCGTATGTTAATAGCTCGAGTCCGAGAACACAACAATTTAAAACGTTGTGTGTTGAATATAATATGCCTCGCAGGAGAGCAGTTACAGATGTGGTCCACAGGTGGAACTCTACATACCATATGCTTTTACACATTCTGGCATACCGAGAAGTCTATACGCATTTTCTACTAACCCAGTTCCCAGCCGGCTTGCCAACTCAAGAGGAATGGCAGATGGCCACATACCTAGCTGAATTTTTGGAGGTATTCTACACGTCTACCAATTTATTGTCTGGTACGTACTATCCCACCTCTCCTCTCGCTGTAATAGAAATTCTCAAGATGGCTACAATGTTAACAAAATGGAGATATATAGGACCCTTTAGGGAAATAGTAAAAGTGATGGATAAAAAGTTTAATAAATATTGGAGTAGACTGCCTGTTATTTTTGCTGTGGCTACTTGTTTAGATCCTAGGTTAAAGTTGCATGGCGTGAACGCCTCGATACAAGAGATATCGAAATTAATGTGCTACACAGCAGAGGAGACAACCGCACTCACAGCAAAAGTGAGCAAGAGGTTTGAGGAATTGTTCAACCTCTATCGTAATTCTGCTGACGTGCGCGGGCGAGCTACATCATCCACTGTTGAGAGGTATTATGCGCCATACCTTAAGGGCTTTGAACATCTAGTAGCAAGACAACTACCAGGTGAAGGTACTTCTAATTCGGCAGGTTCGTCTACTTTTTTCTCTTTTAATGAGATTGGTGTATATGCAAATACTGATCATTATTCTGATTTATCAATGCAAGAACAGGTTAATTTTAATTTGTTAAATTTTTGAAAACAAAATCAAAACATGTATAAAACTTTATCCCAAATTGCACGGGATGTACTGCCAGTGCAAGCCTCCACGGTTGCTTCAGAGTCGGCATTTTCAGCCAGCGGGAGGGTTTTGGATGACAGGAGGAGTCGTCTTAACCCCGAGTCGCTCGAGCTATGTGTATGTTGGAAGGATTATCTTGATGCGAAATACCGCGAGCAAGATAAACCGATTGATGATAGGAAGAGCAGTGACTCGGATATTGAAGTACTTCCGGATGATTAGGTAATTTCTTTTTATTTTCCTTCTCTTAAGTTTTAAGAATAAATTTTTTCACAAAATATATTTTTTTTCCATATATATAAAATAAATTTTTACAAGCAAGATATATATTTTTTCGTATATATAAAAAAATAGGTAACTTCGCCTGTTTGTTTACAAGCAGCCGGTCCCAAGCCCGGATAAAAGGAGGAGGGCCTATGAACACATTTATTTTTCTATACTTATTACTAAAGACCGTCTCTGGAATTAACATGTATCAATCCTGGGTTTTCGGCCAATTAGTTTTGAAGTAAAATATCAAATAGTAGAAACAGTCTCTCTTAAATAGTAATAATTGTTATGTGTTCAGATTTTATTAATAAAGATCACCAAGAAGAGTAAGAAAAGATTTAACATATAGCAAAAAATAAAATGAGAGACATATAAATATATCTATACATACATACATATATATGAATATTACATATAATGAAATAAAATGATAAAAATTAGATTTGTCAAAATTTAAAAATTGGACATGCCTAAAGATGAAATTTAAAATTGAATAACAAGAAAATTTATAAAAAAAATTAAAAAAAAAGGTCCCGGGCCGGCCCAAGCCCGGCCCTAGAAATTGGGCCTAGGGCCAGGGCCTGGACCGGGCCTAGTATTTCTCCTCAGCCGGCCCGGCCCGGATGGCTTCCTCCCTGGCCCGTTTTTGCTTAAAGCCCGATGGACCCGGGCCGGGCGGCCCAAGCCCGGCCCGTTTGACATCTCTAGTCGCTCTTTATTAACTGATGCCGAACTGTACAAATGTGTACCTGACAATACAATACGGTCCTTTGTGTCTTTTTCGTACTTTTTCACTAGCATCATTATATAATTTCTTTGTCTTAGTATCGTACTACTTTATTTGTTAAATCTAATATGCAAACATACAAATTCATAAAAAAAAATGAATTTTCAATAAAATCCAAAACAATATGGATATTATCTCTTCGGCAGTGACATTTTAGCAGACAATTGGATACACCTATCTCAAGTCTCAACTAAGTTAGAAAATATTTAACAGTTCAGAACTAAATTTCTTGACCATGTAACGTTCTCTTATTATATATAACATATTAGCGCTCTTTTCGGTCAACCAACAATCTTAAATATGGGAATCATTTTGTATTTACTCCTACCAGAGGAGTAAACACATGGCAAACATAGGCACGACACATTGCAGCTAAGTCGTCGATTGTCGTGTACACTTGGAAGTCACTGACTTCGATGAAAATTAAAGATACATTACATACCAGGTGGTAGGAAAATGGAATTTTAGATCCGGTAGGAAAATAATCCTTGCTTTGTAAGTTGATGAGTAACATAGTTTGCAAGTATAACTTTTTTTTTAGGGTCTTCGCCTTGATCACGTCGTTGTATGTGTGTTCATGGCGCAAGTTAAGTTAATGTCTAACAGTGAACACGCTTACACCACTCTCCATGGCAACATCACTCTCTCCATTGTCTCACGTACGATTCATGCATAAGCCTTTCCAAAAGGTACCTGGTCTTCAGCCTATCTACAAAAAAAATTAAAATAAAAACATTTTATGTCTTCCAAACCCTAAATCCTATTTTCTTGAATTCTTATAATTTTAAAATAAAACTTAATAGATGTTATATTTTGATTGGGCATAAAATAACTTCCAACCCCATGACCTCTAACTATCCAACCCCATGACCTCTATGTTTCCATTTCATATTTAATTAATATCATTTTTTGTGCATAGCACGAAATTTTAACTAATATTCTTCATGTACATAGCACGGAATTTTAGTTAGTATATATAAATATTATTTTCATAAGGTGTTTCACTGTTCTCCAAAAAGAGAACAGACCGGAGAAATGAGAAAATAAGAAGGAACTTTTTCATGTAGCCAAAGAGTAATAATGATTGCCTATATTATGAGAAATGATGTCCCTCTGGCAAAAAAGTAACTCTGGATAATTCCAGGAGTACATTGCTAAGGGATTGTACGTTTACACAATTTATTTTCGTGTTTTGTATTTTATTTTTATTTTTTATATTTTAGTATTCAATTCTAAAATCGGATTGTATACTTTTAATTTTTTTTTCTGTAGCTACTTTTTTCACTTTTTTCTGTACGTTTACCATTTTCATTTCTATTTTTACTAACTTTTTTAGATCCATTCTTGTATGTCATTTTCTACACTATTTGTACATATTTCTTTCCATTTTAACCATACTCTTAATCTAACAAATTATTTTTATAACCTCCAGTTATCTTCCCAACAACTCTCCATACTCACATTTTTACTTCTTCCAATAAAGTCATCACTCAATACTAGACAAAACCATCCACGTAGGGCCCACCCCAACTCATCCCTCACGCCATTGATACCCGGTTCCCTCGCCCTTCCCATTCCTTTTTTCTCTGGGCCCATATTTGTGTCCCCTTTCCCTTTCCCCACTACAAGGAAAAGATTATTTAGCGACGAATTGTTCTCGGTCGCTAAAAGTCGTTTCAGTGACGGTTAATACCCTTGGTAAAGGTCGGTCGCTAAAAACTTTTACTAATAGTACAAAATCGTCGGTAAAATCTTTATTGACGGATTTCCCGCGGCTAAAATATTTTTAAAAATTTCTTATTTTCGGCCACCTCTTTAAAATTTAGTAAAAAAAATTTAGCGAGGGATTATTTCTGTCGGTAATATTCCGTCGCTAAAACTACACTTTTGCGACGGAATATACCGTTGCTAATGTATCCGTCGCTAAAAGTCTTAACTTTAAGCACCGAACTTTTAAGACTTTTAGTGACGGAACAAATTTCGTCGCTAAAAGTCCTGATATAAATATCTACTTTCTTTTCTCTCTCACTCACCGGCCGTTTCTTCCCACGGCGATCACCCCTCTGGTGACACCCTCCCCCCACCCGTCCCGTCTCGCCGGTGACAGCCCCTACGATGCCATGCCCCTCCACAGCTCCAGTGGCCCTCCACTGCCGTACCACCATCGCCGTACCACCGCCGGCGGCGGTATGTCTATCTTACCCTAATTATTTTTTAATGTATGTGGTTTAATGCATGTGAGTTTGAATTCAATATAATGTGGTTAATTATTTTGAGTTTGAGTTTGAATTTGAATTTATGCATGTAAGTTTGAGTTTGAATTTAATTTTACCCTAATTTTCGTTAATTGAAGTTAATTTGTTGTAATGTATATTGTAATTTTAATCTAATTGTACATTGTTGCATGTTGTAACTTTAATTAACATTAACTAAACTTGAACTAGCCCTAATTGGCCATAGATAACTCTTAATTAAACCCTAATTAAAGTTTAAAAACTCAATTAGCCCTAACTGGCCTAACTACCCTAATTAAACCCGATGAACCCTAACTAAACCCTAATTAATCCTAGTTAACGTAATCAGGGTTACTTGGGATTGATATAATTGAACCCTAATTAAACCCTAAATTGAATGGCCTAATCGAATCGAACCCTAAATTATACTAATTGAACCCTAAATTGAATGCCTTAATCCAATCGACCCTAAATTGAATCCCTAATCCAATCGAACCCTAAATTGAATGCTCCAATTCAACCAAACCCTAAATTGAACTAATAGAACCCCCTAATTGAACCCTAAATTGAAGTAATTGAACCCCCTAATTGAACCCTAGATTAATTGCCCTAATCTAATCGAACACCAAATTGAAATAATTCAAGCGCATCGGATATGTGAATTTTGAACAATTTTTCTCAATTGAACTTTGATCATTTGTTTCATAATTTTAGGTTGTTAATTGTGCATTTGAGAATTGTGATTATTGATCGATGATTTTAGGTTGTTAATTGATGATTTTAGGTTATTAGATGTGCATTTAAAGTAATTGAAATTATTAATTGATGATTTTAGGTTGTTAATTGATGATTTTAGATTGTTAATTGTACATTGAGCATTTGAGATATTGAGATTGTTGACGGAGGACGAGACCCAATTGAATTGAATGTGTGATTTTTATTGCATTGAGCATTTGAGAATTGAGATTGTTGACGGAGGATGAGACCCGATTGGATTAAATATGTAATTTTTATTAATTTTTATTGCATTGAGCATTTTAGAATTAAGATTGTTGACGGAGTAAGGGACCCAATTGGATTGAGATCCCCGTTTGGTAGCATAGACACGGACACCGTGTCTGATCGACGCCAACACCAAAACAACATATTTTAGCTTTATACTTGTGGACACCTCTTCGATGGGTGTCTGACACCTCTTCAATGGGTGTTTGACATGGTGTCCGACAATTAAAAAATGAATCAATGTCTTTGAACACCCATGAGAGGTGTCGGACACGTGTCTGGAGGTGTCTAACACGTGTCCGGATGTCTCGATGAGGTGTCGAGGTGTCGGTAGGTCAAGGACACCCCGTCCGATTGACACTAGCACCGAAAAATGTCACATTTTTGGCTTTATACTTGTGGACACCTCTTCAAAAGGTGACGAACACATCTTCAAGGGGTAACGGACACGGTGTCTGGCATTTAAAAATAAATCAATGACTTCAAACTTGTCCGGAGGTGTCGAACACGTGTCCGGAGGTGTCGGACACGTGTCGGTAGGTGTCAGACACGTGTCGGTAGGTGTCGGACACGTGTCCAGAGATATCCGATACGTTTTTGGTTGTGTCGATGAGGTGTCGAGGTGTCGATAGGTCACGGACACCCCGTCCGATCGATACCGACACCAAAAAAATGTCACATTTTGGCTTTATACTTGTGGACACCTTTTCAAAGGGTGATGGACACGGCATCCGGTATTTAAAAAATAAATCAATGTCTTCGGACGTGTTCGGAGGTGTCGAACACCATATTGACACCCTATATGAGGTATTGGGAATTGAGATTGTTGACTGTGTATTAAGAATTTGAGAATTGAGATTGTTGACGGAGGATGAGACCCAATTGGATTGAGATATTTGTGAATTAGTTGCATAGTTAGTTGTTGAAAGGGTCAATTACACTAGGCACCCCGAAGTTTTCACGCGGTAGCGTGTTGCACCACAAAGTTTTTTTTAGCTATCTGCCACCCCCAAAATTGCATAAGTGTGGAGCCCAACACCTCCGTCCAAATTCCGGCAAAAAAAATTAATAAGCTGAACTTAGGAGGGCATTTTTGGAACATCACAGAAACCCCAATCTCTAAATTGGGTCAATTGCACTAGGCACCCCAAAGTTTTCACGTGGTAGCGCGTTGCACCACAAAGTTTTTTTTAGCTATTTGTCACCTCAAATTTTCATAAGTGTGGCACCCAACACCTTCGTCCAAATGCTGGCCAACAGCCTCACTGGATAAGTAATTTAACTTAAACAATGGGGCATTTTGGTCAAAAAGATTAAAAAAAAGGAAGGGAAGATTGCAATGGGTTTGTCAGGTGGTGGCGCAAGGCTGTTGCCGCTGTGGAGGGCGGGGGAGAGAAGAGGAAGGAAGAGAAGGGCTCGGCATCGCCGACAGGGGGAGGGACATTGCCGACAGAGAGTGCGGCTGTTGTAGGCGCAAATTCTTGGCTGTTGATATGCATTACTCCATGATGGGGGAGGGACTGGTTGGGGGGTCAACGTCGCCAATGAGGGAGGGACTGCCGGCGGAGAGTGCGGCACCGGCCTAAGATGCGAAAGAGGGGCAAGGGACAGTGGCGCAGGGCTGTTGCGGCCGTGGGGTGGGAAGAGACTCTGTCGGCGTGAGATACCGAAGGAAGGGCGCAGGGAGAGGGGGAGAGAAGAGGAAGGAAGGCAGGGGACGAGGTCGGCATCGCCGACGGGGGGAGGGGCGCTGTCGGAAGAAGGGGACACCAGCATGAGATGCCGGCACAAAGGGGTTGGTGGCGAAAACGGCTGATAGAGATTAAGGTTTATATGATGTTCCAAAAATGCCCTCCTAAGTTCAACTTATTAAATTTTTTTGGCCGGAATTTGGACGGAGGGTGCTGGGTGCCACACTTATGAAAATTTGGGGTGGCAAATAACTATAAAAAACTTTGTGGTGCAGCGCGCTACCACGTGAAAACTTTGGGGTGCCTAGTGTAATTGACCATTTTTTAATCTTTCTGACCAAAATGCCCCCTTGTTTAAGTTAAATTACTTATCTGGTGAGGTTATTGGCCGGAATTTGGACAGAGGGTGTTGGGCGCCACACTTATGTGATTTTGGGGTGGCAGATAGCTAAAAAAAACTTTATGGTGCAGCACGCTACAACGTGAAAACTTCAGGGTGCCTAGTGTAATTGACCTGTTGTTGAAATTAGGTTAATTAGGTTAACACGATATTTTTAGCACCCCTAATGAACCCAATTAACCCTAATTAGTTTTAATTAATCCTAAGAACCCAATGAAAATTAAATTAGCTGTAAATTACCCTAATTACTCCTAACGGACCCTAATTAGCTATAATAAGTTAGCCCAAACATAACCCAATTGGCCATTATTAGGACTAATCAACACGACTTTGCACAATAAAACCCAGCTGTTAGCTCAAAAATATAGTAACATTTTAGAACTTGGTTCATATTGATGTGTTTTTGCACCCCGTTCACATATATATAGTGCCGATGATGATTTCTGCCAAATTATTGTCTTTAATGTGTTAATGTCTTTGTAATTTATCTATATGAAGTCAGATATGGATAGAATACGGGCTATTCGTGGCCGAGCTGGAAATTGAGCTGCTTCCTCCCCGGTGGGTCCCACCTCGTCATTAACCATTAATGACGAGACGCAGAGTGCTCGCGTATAGCAGATGGGGCCCCAACCCCAGCCGTCGCCCCAGCTAGACACAGATTCATCCCACACATTCGGTGATTCTCTTCCATGGGTTCTACCTCAGGTATAGTTGATAACGGTGTTTAGTATATTTTCGCTACCCTTATATTTAAAGTAAATTTGAATTGTATTAATGTCTGTATTTTGTAGGATCTCGACGAGGCCGTGGCCCGACACGCGGGGTACGCATCGACTCCCAGTGGAAACAGAGAGTTACGCTCACCCAGGAGGGCTTGTAAGTAAAAAAAATTACATCATGCCTTATATTTAAAATTTTGGGGTGTTAATTTGTATTTGAATTGTATTAATTTATTTATTTACTTCTTTGGCAGGATCCTGGAGAATCAGGCAAGGACGAAGATCGGGGTTCTTGTGAAGGGCCGTTCTTCCAGCCACGCCTGTACTGGAAGGACTGGGATGGCGCTGCGAGGGAGTCCCTATGGGAGGAGTGGCTGGTACGGTGAAATATTTTTTTTTGCGATAGTATTTGTTTAATTAGAGTTTTTTTTTATGTAGTTAATTTGTTTTATTGAATGCCTTACAGGAGGGGTTCACGTTTGAATCGCCTGATCAGCAGGCACTGGGGCAGTAGGCCTTCTTTGCTTTCATCGGCAAGAATTACCGCTGATGGCTCCACGACGCACGGGATCGGGCGAAGAAGATGCTGCCTGAGGGTGCCCCGATAATGGAGATGAAGACGTATCCCCCACATTGGATATCTCCAACTGTATCGGGGGAGATGATAGATCGGTGGGCTGCGGATCCAGGTTGGGACACTAAGAGTAAGAGCAGGGCTGTGAATAGACATAACAAAGATCTAACGCACACAAAGGGGGGGTCGGTGCCACACGACATCATCCGACACATGAATGCGGTCTAGAACCCGTATCTAGAGGAGGATGAGGTCGTAGCTCTGACGTATAATACGACGCATGTGCGGAAGAAGGATAAGGATGAGGCGCACCGGGCAGGCGACTATGTTTCGGATATTGCCCGGCTGATCGATGTGAGTCAATTTGTTTAAGTTGTTAATTTTTTGTCTTTCTATCCTCAATGTATGTTGCGTTAATTAATACCCTAACATATCTTTAAATCATTATTTTTGCAGGCCTCGTATGAACAGCTTAGGGGGTCCGAGCAGCAGTCTGGATAGCCATCAGCTTCCATTAGTACGGGTGCGAGTACTGGGGCGTTGAAGCAATGGCTGGATACGCTGGAGGTCGTCAATCGGCCGAAAGGCCTCATCCGTGGCCTGCCTAGCACGACTGCTCGTGCCATGATAGGAGCGTCCTCACCCCCAGTTGCCTGGCTCTTCGGCATCCGTTGGTCGAGGAAGAGATTCAGCACATTGCTACGGTGGTGTTGAGGATAATTAGGGAGCATGATCAGCAGGGTAACCCTGCTGGACATGTCGAGAGCCTGCCTCGGATCAGCAGGATCCAGATCCGGCACTCGGCAACCCCTGATGAGTCCCTTCTCGTGCCGGCCCCAGCTTGTCTGCCCCCCCCCCCCGCGCCCGGCTTGTACTCTTCTCCCTTCTCCTAACCGGCTGTATCCGGTTCTCGACTTGTTCATCATGAGTTTTCTTTATATTAAATATTTTTTATGATTGATTATATATATATATATATATTCGTGTATTGATTATTGTGCATTGTTATTGAGAATTAAAATATTTATTACAGGTTTGGGTAATAGAAAAATATTTTTTTTAAATTGACTTTTGGCGAATGATTAATTCCGTCGCTAAAAGTGTCATACTAACAGCTTTTTAGTGACGGCATATTTCATCGCCAAAAGGCTTATTTAGCAACGGAATATTCCGTCTCTAAAAATAATTAGCGACATATATTCCGTCGCTAATTTCACAAAATAGAAAATAAATTAAAATACGTAAAACATAATGAGCGACGGATATTCCGTCGCTAATTAGTAAATAACTCCGTTGCTAAAAATGTAATATTAGACGACGGATTTGAAACTTTCGTCGTCAAACTTTTAGTTACGGGCTTTTACACGAGGGACTTTTAGCGACAATAAATCCGTCGCAAAAATTATTAGTGACTGATTTTGAGCTTTTAGCGACGGATTATCTCATCGCTAAAAGCATTTTTTCTTGTAGTGCCCTTCCCCTTCCCTTCCATGTTCGTGTGATTCCCCCTTTCTCTTTTTCTTTTTTATTCTTAACGTACCATGGGTGATAAATGCATCCCCGAATCAATCTTCGGCAGATTCAATCTCGGTGCATCAGTACACAATCCGACTTCTTAACTTGTTCGTGCGGCATCCCCTTCCCTTCCTTGTTTTGGATTCCGTCTCGGTACAACTTTTCCGTTAATTTCGACAGATATGGGAAGGGCGTGAGAATGAATTGAGGAGCTGCTATTCATGATTTCAAAAAATAGTAGGAGTACATTATTAACCCTTGCACGACCCTTTTAGTTACCATTTTCTTCTTTTTCATGATTCCAAAATTTTTTAAATGGGTGAAACTTATAAGGTACTTCAGTGTTCTCCAAAAGAGAAAAAGAGAGAAGAAAAAGGAATTTTTTCATGCAGTCAAAGAGTAGTAATGATTGCCTTTATTATGAGAAATGATGTCCCCTCTAGCAAAAAAGGAACTCTAGATAATCTCCAAATAGTAGGAGTACATTATTAACCCTTGCACGTCCCTTTTAGTTACCATTTTCTTCTTTTTCATGATTTCAAAAAGTTTTGACCCATTATTAAAATTTTAAAATGATAAAATCTTATTAAATTCAACTTTAAAATTTCACACAAGTCAGAATGAGCAAGGTGGTTAAACACAGTGTTTTTTAAATGGTGCCTTTTATATTCGATATTTTGAAAATAGGATTTGAAAAATCCTAACCAAACAAGAAAATCACAAGAAGGTGAAACTGAGAGAATATCCAAAATAAAATGTTGGGCACAGTGAGATCACCGGAGTGAAAGATTTTGAACCCTACAAAGAGTAGTCCAAACATCAGTACAAGAATATCATAAGAGCAATGAATAGTGACGTGACATGATGAGATCCAGTAATCCCGGTTCCCCTCAGCCAAAGCAAAGTTGTTAAAAGCACTCAGTGAGGAAGTAGCAAACATCTTAGGCAGGGCCATGAACGGAGCATTAACACTGCAAGAAAAAAAAAGATCTTTAACTACGGACACTAATCCTTCGCTAAAAATTACTTTTATCGATATATTCCTTATTGATAAAGATTTGTCGATAAAAATTTTTATCAACGGAAAACTCCGTAGTTAGAAGCTTTATCGACGGATCTTTACCGACAAGATTTTTGCGATGGATATTTCCCCATCACTAAAAACTTTAAAAATTTTCTATTTTCGGCTAAATTTTCTAAATATTTTTAAAAATCTTTAGCAAAAATAAGTCCGTGGCTAAAAAGTTCGTCACTAGAAACTTTTATCGATAGATATTTATCAATGGATTTTTAGCGATGGATATTCCGTTGCTAAAAAGTTTTAAAATGTTTTCTATTTTTGGCTAGATTTTCTAAATACTTTAGAAAATTTTTAGTGACAAAAAATGTCCGTCGCTAAAGCGTTTAAAGGTAGGCTTTAGTCACAAATTTGTCCATCTCTAAAAATCCCTGTCGCTAAAAGTCAATGAAAATTTTGAAACATGACTCTTAGCATGTTATAAGAATTAATTCCCCCCTCTCTCTCTCTCCCCATTTTCTCACTCTTTTTTGCTCTTCTCTCTCTTGCACACCAACGACAGAACTCCCCCTCCCCCCCCCCCCGGCGACAGCCCTCACAGCTCCTCCACGCCATCACTACCGCCACTGCCGCACCACTGCCGCCACACCATTGCTGCCACTAAAATATGTACATTTAACCTTGATTACATGCTACAGTTATAGTGTAATGCATGTTATGTTGAATTTGTTATAATTTATAGTTAATTTAATTTAATTTGTTATAATATAGTGTAATTGTATGAATAGTGTAACTTGTTACATGTGGTAAGTTTAATATAATTAAACTTGAATTAACCCTAATTGAAGGTAATTAATTCTAACTTAATCTTAATTAAACCCTAATTAATACTATCTACCCTAATTAAACTCAACTAACTATAATTGTCATGACCCAAAATCACGAGTAAGCCCGTAAGCTAGATACGTGATTGGCCGCAGACCTAATGGATTCCAACCAAGGGTTCTACCAGGCCTTACTATAACATGTACACAAGAATCTATAACCAAGTAATTTATATCTATCTCCTTAATAATATTTCTATAATTGCGCTAATAATCTCTCAGTAAATCTCCAACGACATTCTTTCTTTAACAACTAACATAGATCATTTTAAATCCGGTGAAGATCTAAGCTAAAAAAAAATCTCAAATTAAAAATTCAGTACTAGTATATTACCTAATGATTTATTAAACAATATAAGAGGACTACAACTCCTTTAGCAGTCGTCTACCATAATCCTCGTGACCTTCATCAGTGCCGGTTCCATCTAGATCATTTCCTGAAAAATATTTAAAAGAGTGAGCTTGGGGCCAGTACGTACACATACCATATCCCTAAAATAGATTTTGGGATTCACAAAAACATGCCATGATTTTCTTCAATTTACAACTGATAAACATTTTCACAAGGGATACTATACATATATCTACTTTATGAAAGCAATCCATCTTAGATTCTTATAAACGAAGTATGACATGAAGTAGGCTCATTAACAACTATCACAATTCATCATAACTTAGATATGTTGCAGTCAGCATACATTCCCCCCTGACTATGACCCACAATCCCTACTCCACCTGGTATGAATATTATTCGATCAGGGTATGCGCCCCCTTACTAGGGCCCACATTCCGTCCTTTGTCCGGAGTACATATTATTATGGACGCAAGGGCGAACCACGAGCAACAGTACTGCGCGTCAACGTATTGCCCCGTTGACCAGGATCCAACAATCTAACTTTTTCCCGTGGTTATGGGGCACAACAACCAAGCCAGAAATACCGTCTTATTAAACATAAACCAACTTTAAAAGACTACTCATAGAAATGTTTCATGGCATATTTGATGCATTTTCTTATCAACCAATTTACACAAAAGCAGTGGCATGTGAAAGGCTTTAAAACTTCTAATTGGAACAAAACATTTATACATATACATAGACAAAAAATAAGGTATACGGAGGAATATGGCAGGAGTACTTACCTTGCTTCGTAACTGGTTCTTGAATATTTCAAATGCCGATCCTATCTCTTGTCTATCGAACCTAAATAACAAATCAAACGGATGCCATTCATTGTTGCTCGAGTATGCCTAAGTATTATGTTTCTCTCAAGTGAGTAAAATTACCAAACAGCCCCTCAACTTCTGTAAAATTTGTATTTGCCCCCAACCTCTAATGTACCGTTACATACTCCGATATAACCAGAAAGAATATTTTAAATAGCTAGGTGGGATATTTGGACCATAATGGCCTTTTGGAAAAATTTTTGCTCGGAATCCTAAGTCGCTCCTTAAATTGAGCGCTAATGTTCCTGTTTTCAAAAATATATCAAACGGCACCAGAATGCCACAAAATTTTAGACACTCAAGCATCTCAGTACTTTAAGGTCACTGTAAAATTTTAGGCTAAAAATAATTTTTTACTATGTTATATAATTCAAAAACCTATTTTTAAAATAAAATTGTTCGAGACATTTTCCATACCCAGAAAAATCCCAGAAAATTTCACATAGAAGGTTTCGCAAAAATAAGGGAAGTTTAAGTTTTGTACTTTTTCTAAATATGCTCAGACAAGGTTCTTAAAAATAATTTAACAAACTATTGTAATAGTGAAGAGTTACGTGTTAGCCGATCGAGTGCTACACTGCTAACAATACTAAAAATAGCAAACGACTTTAAAAACTTTCAAACTTTAGATAGTACCTCATCATAGCTATATAAGATTATTATATAGCCATGGAATGTTTTTAGAGAGAGGAAACCACTACCGTGAGGCAGTGGGTTCACGGCAGTGTGAAGGAAAGGTGAGGAGTGCTGGGGCGAGATAAGGTAGGTGTACGTACAATATTTATATAATGGGTATTACATGAATTATAAAAGTATACTCCAACAATGTGTGTATATATGTGGCCATGTGGGTGTGCGTGAGTTTTGTTGTGTACTGTGTGCATAATCAAAGTGTTGTGGACTGTGCATTTGTGGGGTGTAGTGAGGGAGTGTCCTGAGAGTGTTGATGCTTGGGTGTGAAGGAGAGTGGCTGTCGCATGCAGCATGTATGTAGATGTTTGAGTGTGAATGCAAGTGTATGTGTAGGTGCAAGTGTGAAGGCATGGCTGCCAAGACAGCCATATATGTTATGTGTGTATTAACAGATTAGTGAAGCTACCATGGGGAAGAAGAAAATAGTGACAGGGCTGCCTTGTTGATAATTGGGTGTTGCTGTGAGCTGTGTGAGCTATGGATGTGGGTGTGTAAGTCATATACAGGTATGTGTTTAGGTGGGTAGCATATGTGTGTATTGTGAATGTGGTTGTATGTTGCAAACTTGTGAAAGTGTGTGTTTATGTGAGGGAGCGAGTCAAAAATAGCAAAGTGTGTGTTTAGATAGTACCAGCCACTCCTCCCATAGGGACTCCCTCGCAGCGCCATCCCAGTTCTTCCAGTATAGGCGTGGCTCGAAGAATCGGCCCTTCACAAGAACCCCGATCTTCGTCCTCGCCTGATTATCCAGGATCCTGCCAAAGAAGTAAATAAATAAATTAATATAGTTCAAATATAAATTAACACCCCAAATTTTAAATATACGCTGGGGGTCGATGCGTACCCCTTGTGCCGCGCCACGGCCTCGTCGATATCCTACAAAACACAGATATTAATACAGTTCAAATTTACTTTAAATATAAGGATAGCAAAAATGTACTAAACACCGTTATCAACTACACTTAAGGTTAGAGTTGTCAAACGGGCCGGGCGGCCCGCGGGCTGGCCCGACCCTGCTCGGTTTTGGCCCGGGCTGGCCCGGCCCCGGCGATGAACAGTAGCGGCCCCAGCACAGCGGGCTTGGGGCCTGGGCCTGGACCAGGCCGTCAATTGCTGCGAAAAAGCCCGGCCCGGCCCGAAGTAGGCCCGGGTCTGGCCCGGTCTGCGGCCCGGATCTGGCCCGGTCTGCGACCCGGGTCTGGCCCGGGGCTGGCCCGGTCTGCGGCCCGGGTCTGGCCCGGTTTTGGCCCCACTTGTTTGAATTTTTTTGTTTTTCCCCCCCTTTCTTCCACCCCTTTTCCAAAATTCCACTTTTACCCCCCCAACAGCAATATAACGGCTAGTTTGGGGGGTATTTTAGTCTAACCTATATTTTTCAACTCCTTTACACTCTTACCCTCCCCAACAACTATAAACGGATAGTTTGTAGGGGTATTTTGGTCTTTTGTGAAGTTTCTAAAATCTATAAATTCACACCATTTCTCTCTAATTTTTCACACCAATCTTCTTACTCTCTCTTACCTAAACATTCTATATTTCTACAAGCTTTGCTACTATTTTCCTCTCCAATTACTACTCTTGCTAATTACTACTAGTATTTACTAATTAGTACTCTTGTTTATTAATTACTAGTCTTGCTAAATTCTTTTTAATTACTAACTCTCTAATATTTGTTACTCGTTCATTCTTTTAATTGTTATTTCTTATTACTACTCTTATACTTGTGTATTTAGTTACTCTTACAAAGTTTAGCTCGAAATATGGCTGGATTATTGAAGAAAATGAGGCGTGCATCGTCATCACGAAAAACATCATCATCATCGCAAGCACCACCACCAGCACAAGCGCCAGCGCCACGGCCATCACAAACACCAATCCAAGCACCAACACAACCATTCGTTCCTGGACGAATGAGTACAGGCTGTATGATAGATACCCAAGCCAATTGGGAGTTCAATCAAAACATTCCAGATTTTGAATACACGCCTGATGAAGACCCCCCGCATTATAGTCAAGGACGCAGCTCGGTTGGCGAAGCTACTACTCCGTGGCATAATCTCAACCCTATGCCTGGTCATGATGAAGAAGGGCCGAGCAATGCCTCCGGTAATGAGCCAGAAGTCCAAAAGGGGAAAAAAAGAAAGCCGAGTGTTGGAATCATTTCGATGTAGTTACGGTGGACGGCATCCGAAAAGCTCGATGTAAGTACTGCGCTAAATTATTTTCGTCTGGTAGTGGTAATGGACATCTTAACAGGCATTACCCTCTGTGTGCACCTCGACAAGGCCACGTCGAACCTACCCAAACGCAGTTATCTTTTGACGGTAAGTTATTTGTTTATAATCAGCGAGAGCAAAGAGACGGTCTCGCTGAATTTGTTATTCATGATGAACAAGCCTTTTCTTTTGCCGATAATCCTAAGCACTCTAGATATATGAACACATACGTTCAACCTTTGTACAAAAAGGTTCATAGAAACACAACTAGATCCGATGCACTCCGACAGTACAATGCTGCTAAAGCACGCCTTATCGATTATTTCGATAAATTTGAAGGTAAAGTTAGTCTTACTTCTGATATTTGGCAATCTCCTTATACTTTTGTTAGTTATTCTTGTGTGACCGCTCATTGGATTGATGTAGATTGGGTTATGCACAAGAGAATCATCGCTTTCGAGCACTTCCCTTATCCGCACGATGGAATGAACATTGCTATTCTTATATTAAAAGCATGCACCACATTTAAAATTAAGGATAAGATTATGAGTGTTAGTTTTGATAATGCTTCTAATAATAAAGTTGCTGTTGCAGCTTTAAAGGAGACGCTTCAACCTGTACTTAATGGTGAATTATTTCATGTTCGCTGTGTTTGTCACATTATTAATTTAATTGTTCAAGATGGTTTAGCTGCTGCAGGAGATATTCTTCTCAAAATGAGGGGTATGACAGCGTATGTTAATAGCTCGAGTCCGAGAACACAACAATTTAAAACGTTGTGTGTTCAATATAATATGCCTCGCAGGAGAGCAGTTACAGATGTGGTCCACAGGTGGAACTCTACATACCACATGCTTTTACACATTCTGGCATACCGAGAAGTCTATACGCATTTTCTACTAACCCAGTTCCCAGCCGGCTTGCCAACTCAAGAGGAATGGCAGATGGCCACATACCTAGCTGAATTTTTGGAGGTATTCTACACGTCTACCAATTTATTGTCTGGTACGTACTATCCCACCTCTCCTCTCGCTGTAATAGAAATTCTGAAGATGGCTACAATGTTAACAAAATGGAGATATATAGGACCCTTTAAGGAAATAGTAAAAGTGATGGATCAAAAATTTAATAAATATTGGAGTAAACTGCCTGTTATTTTTACTGTGGCTACTTGTTTAGATCCTAGGTTAAAGTTGCATGGCGTGAACGCCTCGATACAAGAGATATCGAAATTAATGTGCTACACAGCAGAGGAGACAACCGCATTCACAGCAAAAGTGAGCAAGAGGTTTGAGGACTTGTTCAACGTCTATCGTAATTCTGCTGACGTGCGCGGGCGAGCTACATCATCATCCACTGTTGAGAGGTATTATGCGCCATACCTTCAGGGCTTTGAACATCTAGTAGCAAGACAACTACCAGGTGAAGGTACTTCTAATTCGGCAGGTTCGTATACTTTTTCCTCTTTTAATGAGATTGGTGTATATGCAAATACTGATCATTATTCTGATTTATCAATGCAAGAACAGGTTAATTTTAATTTGTTAAATTTTTGGAAACAAAATCAAAACATGTATAAAACTTTATCCCAAATTGCACGGGATGTACTGCCAGTGCAAGCCTCCACGGTTGCTTCAGAGTCGGCATTTTCAGCCAGCGGGAGGGTTTTGGATGACAGGAGGAGTCGTCTTAACCCCGAGTCGCTCGAGCTATGTGTATGTTGGAAGGATTATCTTGATGCGAAATACCGCGAGCAAGATAAACCGATTGATGATAGGAAGAGCAGTGACTCGGATATTGAAGTACTTCTGGATGATTAGGTAATTTGTTTTTATTTTCCTCTTTTGATCCTTTTGGTTGACGTTGCAGATTTCTTGATCTTTGATTGCTGATATTTTGGATAGACATGCATTATTATTTTGATTGTTAGAATTTTAAGAATAAATTTTTTCACAAAATATACTTTTTTTTCCATATATATAAAATAAATTTTTACAAGCAAGATATATATTTTTTCGTATATATAAAAAAATAGGTAACTTCGCCTGTTTGTTTACAAGCAGCCGGTCCCAAGCCCGGATAAAAGGAGGAGGGCCTATGAATACATTTATTATTTTTCTATATAAATTGTTATGTGTTAAGATTTTATTAATAAAGCTCATCAAGAAGAGTATGAAAATGTTTAACATATAATAAAAAATATAATGGCTAACAAATAAATATGTATATACATACATACATATATATGTATATTACTTATAATGAAATAAAAGGATAAAGATTAGGTTCGTTAAATTGTGAATATTGCCTAGAGATGAAATTTAAAATTGAAGAAAAAAAAAAAAAGGGACAGGGCCCGGCCCAAGCCCGGCCCTAGCTATTGGGCCTAGGGCCTGGGCCTGGACTGGGCCTAGGTTTGCCTTCGGCAGGCCCGGCCCGGCCCGGTTGGCAGCCCCACTGGCCCGGCCCCGGCCCGGCTCCACAGCAGGCCCGACGGGCTTGGGCTGGGCCGGCCCAAGCCCGGCCCTTTGACATCTCTACTTAAGGTAGAACCCACGGAAGAAGGAGAATCACCGCGCATGTGTGATGAATCTGCGTCGGGCTGGGCGACAGCTATGGCTGGGGTTGGGGCTGGAGCAGGGGCCCCATCTGCCATACACGAGCATTCTGCGTCTCGTCATCAATAATTAATGACGAGGTGGGACCCACCAGGGAGGAAGCAGCTCAGCGACCAGCTCGGCCACGAATAGCCCGTATTCTATCCATATCTAACTTCATATAGATAAATTACAAAGACATAAAAACATTAAAGACAATAATTTGGCAGAAATCATCATCGTCACTATATATATATATATATATATATATATAGGGGACCGATCCACACCCACCGGTGGAGAAATAACATTTTCTCCACCGAACCGCATGTAAGAGCAGCGGTTGGGCCACGTGGCGCAAAAACGGCGAAAAAGGTGTACGGCCACTGCATTAATGGCGAAAAAGGCACGAGAAATGGTGAGAAAAATGGCGAGAAAATGGCTGAGAGGAGAAAAAGGACACCAACCGCATGCACAACTAGCGGTTGACATTAATTTGCCCGCTACGTGCCGCCCCCAACCCCTGCCACGTGGCCCAATCCCATGGCCCCTGCCACGTGGCGTCCCCTCCCCCTGCCACGTGGCCCAACCGCACCTACAACCCGCGGTTGGTCCCCTCCCTCTGCCACGTGGCGTCCCCTCCCCTGCCACGTGGCCCAACCGCCGGTACCACCCGCGGTTGGTCCCCTCCCTCTGCCACGTGGCGTCCCCTCCCCCTGCCACGTGGCCCAACCGCACCTACAACCCGCGGTTGGTTTCCCGCCCCTGCCACGTGGCGTCCCCTCCCCCTGCCATGTGGCCCAACCGCCGGTACCACCCGCGGTTGGTCCCCTCCTTCTGCTACGTGGCGTCCCCTCCCCCTGCCACGTGGCCCAACCGCACCTACAACCCGCGGTTGGTCCCCTCCCACTGCCACGTGGCGTCCCCTCCCCTCATCTGCAGGGCCCAACCGCACCTACAACCCGCGGTTGGTCGCTCCCCCCTCCCCTGCCACGTGGCGCCCCCCCGCGTGATGCCCTGCCGCGTGATGCCCTGGTCCGAAAAACTTTTTTTCGGGAAAATTACCAAAACACCCCTCGCGGGGGGGCAAATTACCAAAATGCCCCCTGGCTTCAGAAAATATCAAAAGTGCTTTAAAAAGCTATTTTAAAGCTTCCTGAGTTCATTCTTGATCTAAAACGTATATTACGGATTTTTCGCCTAAAAATCCCGAACCAGTGTCCGGATCGAGCGCTTAAAAGCCCGTTCGGCCAAAAAAATAGCTAACGGCTTCGGAATGGCCCGAATTCCTGGGGAATGGAACTTCCCAACACCCTAGGGTTCTCATAAAAGTTTTGCACGAAATCGAGCTGTCTTGATATTTTAAATTACACTGCAAAGTTACAAGGTTGCGCGTATCAGTTAACCCCTTTCTAGTATTTGCAAAAATCTGAAATTTTTACCTGATACAGATCTTTTGAAAATAGTTAGGGTCTCTGTTTTGTATTTTGGCAAAATCTAGCTGTAGCTATTTTTTATAAATTCGTGAAAAAACTTCTAATTAAGTTTTCACCTTTAGCGACCATTACGCCCCGCAATCAGCTGCAAAACAACATTTCAGGCGTTTTACTTACACTTCTGGACTTAAAAGTCCGTTGAAAAACTTTTTCGGGAAAATTACCAAAATACCCCTCTCGGGGTGGCAAATTACCAAAATACCCCCTGGCTTCAGAAAATATCATAAGTGCTTTAAAATGCTATTTTAAGCTTCCTGAGTTCATTCTTGATCTAAAAAGTATTTTACGGATTTTTCGCCTAAAAATCTCGAACCGGTGTCCGGATCGAGCGCTTAAAAGCCCGTTCGGCCAAAAAATTAGCTAACGGCTTCGGAATGGCCCGAATTCCTGGGGAATGGAACTTTCCAACACCCTAGGGTTTTCATAAAAGTTTCGCACGAAATCGCGCTTGCTTGATATTTTAAATTACACTGCAAAGTTACAAGGTTGCGTGTATCAGTTAACCCCTTTCCAGTCTTTGGAAAAATCTGAAATTTTTACCTGATACAGATCTTTTGAAAATAACTAGGGTCTCTGTTTCGTATTTTGGCAAAATCTAGCTCTAGCTATTTTTTATAAATTCGTAAAAAATTCTATTTCTGATGCCCTAAAAAATCGCTATTTTGGAATTTTTCGAATGTAGCCGCCCCGATTTGTCAAAACGTAATTTTGACGCCCTAAACACGAATTTTAGACTATTGTAAGAACAATTTAAGCGTAACACAATTTAAACAATCAATTGGTATGAACAAATTGAAAAATACTTACTTGTTTTAACTTGATATATTTCAAGAAAAATCCACCGATCTTCTAGCGGTTATCCACCAATCTTCTAGCGTAAATTTTTTTTGTTTGTATGTAGGTGAGATAGGGAGAATGAGGAGGGTGGAAAAAATGATTCGGGGAGGAGGGATTTTATAGAGAGAAAAGTGAGAGAGGAAGGGAAGAACCGTGAGTGAACAGCAGGGAGGGGGAGGGGGGAATGACACGTGGGGGTGGGGGGAAGGGTGGTAATGACACGTGGGGGAAGAGGGGGTTCACGGGTGGGGGAAGGGGGTTCACGGGTGGGGGAAAAGGACATAGGGTGGGGGCCACGGGGTGGTGGGCAAGGGGGGTGGGGGGCAAGGGGGTGACGCGTGGGGGGGGGGCAAGGGGGGTGGGGTCACGGAAGGCAATAATGCCAACCGCAGGGGGAGGGGACGCCACGTGGCAGAGGGAGGGGACCAACCGCGGGTTGTAGGAGCGGTTGGGCCACGTGGCAGGGGGAGGGGACGCCACGTGGCAGAGGAGGGACCAACCGCGGGTGGTACCGGCGGTTGGGCCACGTGGCAGGGGGAGGGGACGCCACGTGGCAGGGGCGGGAGACCAACCGCGGGTTGTAGGTGCGGTTGGGCCACGTGGCAGGGGGAGGGGACGCCACGTGGCAGGGCCATCGCCAATACCGCCGGTTGGCCATGCCGGTGGGCCACGTGGCAGGGGGAGGGGACGCCACGTGGCAGGGGCCATGGGGTTGGGCCACGTGGCAGGGGTGGGGGACGCCACGTGGCAGGCAAATTAATGCCAACCGCTGGTTGTGCATGCGGTTGGTGTCCTTTTTCTCTCTCTCGCCATTTTCTCATCGTTTCTCGTGTCATTTCTCGTGCTTTTTTTGCCATTAATGCGGTGGCCGTACACCTTTTGCGCCACGTGGCCCAACCGCTGCTCTTACCTGCGGTTCGGTGGAGAAAATGTTATTTCTCCACCGGTGGGTGTGGATCGGCCCCCATATATATATATATATATATATATGAACGGAGCTGCAAAAACACATCAATATGAACCAAGTTCTAAAATGTTACACATTTTTTAGTTAATAGCCAGGTTTTATTGTGCAGAGTTGTGTTGATTAGTCCTAATTAAGGCTGATTGAGTTATGTTAGGGCTAACTAATTATAGCTAATTAGGGTCCCTTAGAAGTAATTAGGGTTATTTGCAGCTAATTTAATTTTCATTGGGTTCTTAGGATTAATTAAAACTAATTAGGCTCGTTAGAGCTAATTAGGGTTAATTAGGTTCATTAGGGGTGCTAAAAATGTCGTGTTAACCTAATTAGCCTAATTTCAACAACCAACTATTCAAATAATTCACAAATATTTCAATCCAATTGGGTCCCATCCTCCGTCAACAATCTCAATTCTCAAATTCTCAATATACAGTCAACAATCTCAATTCCCAATACCTCATATAGGGTGTCGGTATGGTGTTCGACACCTCCAGACACATCCGAAGACATTGATTTATTTTTTAAATGCCGGATGCCGTGTCCATCGTCCTTTGAAGAGGTGTCCACAAGTATAAAGCCAAAATGTGACATTTTTGGTGTCGGTGTCGATTGGACGGGGTGTCCGTGACCTACCAACACCTTGACACCTCATCGTCACATCCGAAAACCTATCAGACACCTCCAAAAACGTGTCGGATATCTCCGGACACATGTTCGACACCTCGGACACGTGTCCGACACCTACCCACACGTGTCCGACACCTCCGGCCACGTCCGAAGTCATTGATTTATTTTTAAATGCTGGATACCGTGTCTGCCACCCTTTGAAGTGGTGTCTGCCACCCTTTAAAGAGGTGTCCACAAGTATAAAGCCAAAATGTGACATTTTTTGGTGTCAGTGTCGATCAGACGGGGTATTCGTGACCTACCGACACCTCAACACCTCATCGAGACATCCAGACACGTGTCCGACACCTTTCAGCGGTGTTCGAAGACATTGATTTATTTTTTAATTGCCGGACACCGTGTTAGACACCCATTGAAGAGGTGTCGGACACCCATTGAAGAGGTGTCCACAAGTATAAAGCTAAAATATGTTGTTTTGGTGTCGGCGTCGATCGGACGCAGTGTCCGTGTCTGTGCTGCCTAATGGGAATCTCAATCCAATTGAGTCTCATCCTCCGTCAACAATCTCAATTCTCAAATGCTCAATGCAATAAAATTAATAAAAATTACATATTCAATTCAATTCAATCGGGTCTCATCCTCCGTAAAAAATCTCAATTCTCAATTCTCAAATGCTCAATGCAATAAAAATCACACATTCAATCCAATTAGGTCTCATCCTTCGTCAGCAATCTCAATATCTCAATTGCTCACTGCACAATTAACAATCTAAAATCATCAATTAATAATCTCAATTACTTCAAATGCACAACTAATAACCTAAAATCATCAATTAACAACCTAAAATCATCGATCAATAATCATAATTCTCAAATGCACAATTAACAACCTAAAATTATCAAACAAATGATCAAAGTTCAAATGGAAAAAATTGTTCAAAACGCACATATCCGATGCGCTTGAATTATTTCAATTTGGTGTTTGATTTGATTAGGAGAATTAATTTAGGGTTCAATTAAGGGGTTCAGTTACTTCAATTTAGGGTTCAATTAGGGGGTTCTTTTAGTTCAATTTAGGGTTCGGTTGAATTGGGGAATTCAATTTAGGGTTGAATTATAGGATTCAATTAGTTCAATTTAGGGTTCAATTGGATTAGAACATTCAATTAGGGGTTCAATTAGTTTAATTTAGGGTTCGATTCGATTAGGCCATTCAATTTAGGATTTAATTAGGGTTCAATTAAATCAATTTAGGGTTCAATTATGGTTTAATTACTTCAATTTAGTGCTCGGTTGAATTGGGGCATTCAATTTAGGGTTCAATTAGTTTAAATTAGAGTTCAATTAGATTAAGGCATTCAATTTAGGGGGTTCAATTACTTCAATTTACTGTTCAATTAGTTTAATTTAGGGTTCATTTCGATTAGGCCATTTAATTTAGGGTTTAATTAGGGTTCAATTACATCAATTTAGGATTCAATTATGGTTCAATTACTTCAATTTAGTGCTTGAATGAATTGGGACATTCAATTTAGGGTTCAATTAGGGGGTTAAATGAGTTTAATGTAGGGTTCGGTTGGATTAGGGCATTCAATTTAGGGTTCAATTAAGGGTTCAATTAGTTTAATTTATGGTTCGATTTGATTAAGGCATTCAATTTAGGGTTCAATTACTTTAATTTATGGTTCAATTAGGGGGTTCTATTATTCAATTTAAGGTTTGGTTGAATTGGAGCATTCAATTTAGGGATCAATTAAGGGGTTCAATTAGTTCAATTTAGGGTTCGATTGGATTAGGGCTAATTTATATTAATTAGGACTTATTAGTGTTAAATAGGGTTTAGTTAAGGTTTATCAGGATTAATCCCAATTAACCCTAATTAGGTTAACTAGGGTTTAGTTAGGGTTCATCGGGTTTAATTAGTTAGGGTTAAATTATGGTAGTTAGGCCAGTTAGGGCTATTTTAGTTCTTTAGGGTTAATTGAGTTTCTAAACTTTAATTAGGGTTTAATTAAGAGTTATCTAGGGTTAATTAGGGTTAGTTCAAGTTTAGTTAATGTTAATTAAAGTTACAACATGCAACAATATATAATTAGAGTAAAATTACAATATACATTACAACAAATTAACAGGGTAAAATTAAATTCAAACTCAAACTCAAAATAATTAACCACATTATATTGAATTCAAATACACATGCATTAAACCACATACATTAAAAAACAATTAGGGTTAGATGGACGTACTGGCGGCTGTGGTGGTGCGGCGGTGGTGGGCTACTAGAGCTGTAGAGGGGCATGGCATCGTGGGGGCTGTCATCGGTAGGACGAGCCGAGTGGGGGAGGGTTTCACCAGAAGGGGGATCGCAGGGGGAAGAAACGGCCGGTGAGAGAGAGAGAAAAAGGGAGGGAGAGAAGAAAGGAAAGTAGATATTTATATCAGGACTTTTAGCGACGGAATAAATTTCTTCGCTAAAAGTCCGTTGCTTAAAGTTAAGACTTTTAGCGACGGATACTTTAGTAACGGTATATTCCATCGCAAAAGTGTAGTTTTAGCAACGGAATGTTTACCGACAGAAACAATCCCTCGCTAAATTTTTTTTACTAAATTTTAAAAAGGTGGCCAAAAATAGAAAAATTTTAAAAATATTTTAGCCACGGGAAATCCGTAGCTAAAATTCCGTAGGTAAAGATTTTACCGATGGCTATGTACCGTCGGTAAAAGTTTTTAGCGACCGACCTTTACCAACGGTATTGACCGTCGCTGAAATGACTTTTAGCAACGAAGAACAATCCGTCGCTAAATAACCTTTTTCTTGTAGTGGAGAAAGGGAAAGGGGACACAGATGTGGGCCCAGAGAAGAAAGGAAGGGGAAGGGGAAGGGGAAGGGGGAGGGAACCAGGTATCAACGGCGTGAAGGTTGAGTTGGGGTGGGCCCTACGTGGATGGTTTTGTCTAGTGTTGAGTGATGACTTTATTGAAAGAAGTAAAAAAAATGAGTATGGAGGGTTGTTGGGAAGATAAGTGGAGGTTATAAAAATAATTTGTTAGGCTAAGAGTATGGTTAAGGGAAGAAATATGTACAAATAGTGTAGAAAATGACATACAAGAATGGATAAAAAAAAGTTAGTAAAAATGAAAATGGTGAACGTACAGAAAAAAGTGATAAGGAAAAAAATAAAAGTATACAGTCCGATTTTAGAACTGAATACTAAAATTTTAAAAATAAAAATAAAATACAAAACATGAAAATAAATTGCGTAAACGTACAATCTCTTAATAATGTACTCCTACTGTTTGGGAATTATCCAGAGTTACTTTTTGCTAGAGGGACATCATTTCTCATAATAGAGGCAATCATTATTACTCTTTGGCTACATGAAAAAGTTCCTTCTTATTTTCTCTTTTATCATGCCTCTTCTCTTTTTGGAGAACAATGAAACACCTTATGAAAATAATATTTATATATGCTAACTAAAATTTTGTGCTATGTACATGAAGAATATTAGTTAAAATTTCGTGTTATGCACGAAAAATGATATTAAGTAAATATGAAATGGAAGAATAGAGGTCATGGGGTTGGAAGTTATTTTATGCCCAATCAGAATATAACATCTATTAAGCTTTATTTTAAAATTATAAGGATTCAAGAAAATAGGATTTAGGGTTTGGAAGACATAAAATGTTTTTTTTTTTTTGTAGATAGACCGAAGACCAGGTACCTTTTGGAAAGGCATATGCATGAATCGTATGTGAGACAATGGAGAGAGTGATGTTGCCATGGAGAGTGGTGTAAGCGCGTTCACTATTAGACATTAACTTAACTTGTGCCATGAACACACATACAACGACGTGATCAAGGAGAAGACCCAAAAAAAAAAGTTATACTTGCAAACTATGTTACTCATCAACTTACAAAGCAAGGATTATTTTTCTACCGGATCTAAAATTCCATCTTCCTACCACCTGGTATGTAACGTGTCTTTAATTTTCATCGAAGTCAGTGACTTTTAAGTGTACACGACAATCGACGACTTAGCTGCCACGTGTCGTGCCTATGTTTGCCATGTGTTTACTCTTGTAGGAGTAAATACGGAATGATTCCCGTAATTAAGATTGTTGGTTGACTGAAAAGAGCGCTAATATATTATATATAATAAGAGAACGTTACATGGTCGAGAAATTTAGTTCCGAACTTTTAAATATTTTCTAACTTAGTTGAGACTTGAGATAGGTGTATCCAATTGTCTGCTAAAATGTCACTGCCGAAGAGATAATATTTCTTTCTACTCAGTTATGGTCATTTCTTGTAGCGATGATAATTTGGGCTCAAAATATCCCCTGCAGTTTATTTGCTTTTAATTTAATAATGATCTATTCTATTAGTCCATCAGTCCAAAAATAAAATAAAATTGATCATATACTTTTTTTTTACTGTCCTAAAAAAATTGACAGTTTTCAAATTAAGAAAGATTTTGTAGGTATTTTTACATGTTTACCATTTGTACACATTTTTTTATGGGTTAATTACAAAACAGTCCCCTGTGGTTTATATATTTTTGCACTTTACCCCTCGTGTTTACAACTTTTACAATAATGTCCCTCGAGGTTGACAAAATCATTGAAAACAGCTCCAAAAACGAACGACCATTCAAATTTAGCCATTAAGACCCCATGTGCACAGCACACTCGGTTTTCTCATGGGTATATCGGTCATTTGCCTACCCCATGTTCCCTCAGTTATCACGAAATCAAAAACCTAACCGTTGCCAGAGCTGAGGAGAGAGAAACAAAGAGTAGCGGGAAAATAGAGAGAACGGTCGTGCGATCGTGTGATCACTACTTGCAAATCAAAATTCTTGGACGAAGAAGATTGCGTGTAAGAGATTGATGAGCGAAAATGGATTAGGAACCCCGACAAAGCGACGTCGCATAGCCTATTTACGGTCAGTGCTACTGAAACCCATATTTTGGCCCTGTTTGATTAAACTAGGGTTTGACTTTTAAGTATATAATTAACTAATGTCTCTCACATGTGCAAATCATTTTATAATTCCAGTTCTAATTAAATAATTTTGTTTCTTAAAGTGTTGTTATTTGTTTGTGCGTGTTGTTTATTGATAGAATAATGTTTTTGAAGTTAAAGCTTTTATTAGTTTATGTTTTGTGCAGTAGTTAATTTGGGATTGTGCATGTTTGGTTTGTTTGTGTGTTTTCAGATCCTCGTTCTTCTCTTTTAACCATAAAACTGCACTATGGGGGGCAATTTAAGAACATGCCACACAAGGTTTACACCCCTTGCAAAATAGACTACTTTGATTACTGTGACCTTGACATGTTAAGTTTGATTGAGATTGATAACATGGCAGAGAGTGTAGGAGCTGTAGGATTTATGAACTATTACTATAAGAAGCCTGGCTTAAGCCTTGACAATAGACTAGTGTAGATGATTGTAGACTCAGACATTTTGGTATTGAAAGACTGCATAAATTCACAGGGCCAAGTAGAAATATATTTGGAAAGTTTGTCAAAGGATGAGATGATGGAATCAATTTCCACTCTGTTAGGGCTCAAAGAAACTATGGGCTCTAGTGTGGTTATTGAAGAGCTTGATAATGTAGGCAATGTAGGACGAAATGTGCCTATAGGGACTACTGTGCCTGTTTGGAGCTTAGGAAAACAGGGGACAACAAGTACACAGGGGGTGAGAGGTGGTTCAAGGTTTAGGATAAGTCTAGAAGGTCCAAGCAATGTTGGTAATGATGGGCTTGGAACACAAGCATCAGTAAATGTGGGCACTGGGGTGGAGGAAAATATAAACCAGAGCAGTAGGGCAAGAATGGGCACTGAGGGCAGTAGAATCATACACCAAAGGACTAGGGCAGCAAGGGGCAGTGCTAATGAGGGGCTAAGGGGCAGTGCTACTGGTGCTAATAAGGGGCCAAGTGGTGGTGCTTCTGAGGGGCCAAGGGGTAGTGCTACTGGTGCTAATGAAGGGCCAAGTGGTGGTGCTTTTGAGGGGCCAAGGGGTAGTGCTACTGGTGCTAATGAGGGGCCAGGTGGTGGTGCTTCTGAGGGGCCAAGCTGTAGTGATTTTGACACTGATTCCGATGATGAATCATACTGCTCAGATTTGTTTGATAGTGACTATGATGCCAATAAGGATGATAGATTGTATGAGAAGAATGTTGACATGAATGTAATAGAACATGGAGTGGGTAGTAGAAGCAAGGGTAAGGGACAAATGGTGCCAAAATTTGAAGAGAAAGAATATGACTCTGATGAGTGGCAGGAACATCCACCATCAGATTCTGAGGGAGAAATTGACAATGCAAGAAACAAGAAACTAATTGGGGAATTTTACCCTAAATCAGACATGAGAAAAACTGAGTTCAAGGTTGGTATGGTGTTTAAAGACAACAAGGTTTTTACGGAAGCTGTTAGGCAACATTCTATTTTGGAAGGAAAACCAGTAGTCTTCCCCAAGAATGAATCAAGGAGAGTTAGGGCTAGGTGTGCTTCAGAAAGGTGTCAATGGCAGGTGTATGTGTCTAGGATGCAAGGAGACAATGAGGTTGATTTGGTTGTGAAGACTGCAGTAACCCAGCACACCTGTACCAGGGTGCACAAGAATAAACATATGACTAGTACTTGGCTAGCTGCTAGATACAGTAAAGATTTCAGATTAAATCCTAATATGAAGGTTGGTACTTTGAGAAATACATTGATGAGTGATCACCAACTATATGTGCCACTTTGGACAGTTTATAGAAGCAAGAGGAAGGCAACAATGATGGTTGAGGGCAATATAATGGAACAGTTTGGGCAATTGAACTCTTACATTGATGAACTTAAGAGAAGTAATCCTGGCACCATTGTGGATCTACAGTATGAACCAGGGGGCATAGGATAGGGTGAGTACAAGTTTCAAAGGATTTATATATGCCTTGGTGCATTAAAGGAAGGGTTCAAAGCTGCGTGTAGGAGATTGATAGGGCTAGATGGGTGCTTTTTGAAAGGTCCCACTGGAGGTCAGCTCTTGACTGCAGTGGGCATTGATCCAAACAACCAGATGTATCCAGTGGCATATGCTATTATGGAGGCTGAAAATAGAGACTCTTGGGGTTGGTTTGTACAATTGTTGGGTGATGACTTAGAGATAGAAGACAGTTTGAGTTGGACATTTTTGTCTGACAAACAAAAAGGGTTGGTTGGGATCATAAAGTCATTGTATCCTCATACTGAGCACATGTTTTGTGTCATGCACTTGCATGCAAACTTCAAGGCAGCAGGGTTTACTGGGATTGCTTTAATAGATGCTCTGTTTGTTGCTGCCAAGGCAACCAATGTGGTGAGATGGGAGCACAGAATGCAAGAGATGGCTGACATAGACAAGGAGGCAGTGGCCTGGCTTGATGATAAGTAGAGGTGTCAAATGGGCCGGGCTTGGGCCGGCCTAGCCCAAGCCCATCGGGCCTCCAGAAAACTGGGCCAGGGCCGCTGTCAAACTGGCCGGGCCAGGCCAGAATGAGGAAAATTTGGGCCCAGTCCAAGCCCAGGCCCTAGGCCCAACATCTAGGGCCGGGCCCTGGCCCAATTTTTTTTTTGTTATTCAAAATAACAAATACACCTTAGTTATTCTCACTAATGATCTAAAAGTAATAGATTTCTTCTATATTTTAGTCATAGAAGGCAATCAAATACACCTTAGTTTAAAAAAAATTGAAAAGGCCATTTTTTGGGCCAAAAGAGGGTCGGGCCAAATCCGAGCCGGGCTGGGCCCGGGCTTGTTTCTCAAAAAGTTAGGCCTGGCCCAAGCACTAAGGGTTAGGGCCAGTCCGGGCCCAAAAGAGGGCTGGCCTGGGCCAGCCCACGAGCCGTCCGGCCCATTTGACACCTCTAATGATAAGCCACCTATAGAGTGGTCTAGGTCACATTTTAGTACAAATGTTAAATGTGATGTTCTTTTGAACAATTATTGTGAAAGCTTCAATGCAATGATAAAGGAAGCAAGGGATAAAGGTCATTTCTTGTCTTGAAACAATAAGAAATACCTTGATGGCAAGGATGAGATTTTCTAAAGAACAAGCTGAGGAATGGAATGGTGAGATTTGTCTTGCAATACAGAGAATAACTGAAAGATTGAAGGTGTATGCTGGGGAAGGGATACCATCACACTCAAGGGAGTTGAGGTTTCAGGTAACATGTCCATGGGGGGAGCAGTTAACTGTGGATCTCAAGCAGTACACATGTTCATGTAGAAGGTGGGACTTGAATAGGATTCCATGTCCCTATGCCATTGCATGCATTTGGCACAAGAACCTGGTAGTAGAGAATTTCATCCATGAGTGCTACAGTATTGACACATACAAGAAGGCTTATGCACCAATCATTAACCCAATGAATGGTCCAAGTATGTGGCCTACAAGTAATTTTCCCTTCATTCTACCCCCCACTTATAGAAGGCCAAGTGATAGACCTAAGAAATTGAGGAGAAGAGGCAAATATGAAGCTAAAGATAACACAGGCACTGGTAAGATGTCAAGGAAAGGAACAACAACTAGATGCAGCATATGCCATCAGCTTGGACACAACGGGAGGAAATGTCAGAGCAGCAGACAAAATACTTCCTCAGTAAGTACATGTTGATTTTATTTAGTTGGCCTAGTTGTTATTTATGTTTGAGATTAATGTATTATAACCTCTCTAACAGGGAAACATGCCAACTGAGCAACGCAGAGTCTCATAACAGGGAGATAATGCAACTGAGCAAGGCAGAGCTCCACAACAGGGAGATATGGCAACAAGGAGGGGCAGAACCCCAAGAAGGCAAAAGTTACCAGTATGTAAATAACATAGTTATAGATTTGAATTGTATTTATAAATAGGTGTTTTTACTGAAAATGTCTTTTTGCAGCCAAGAAGGCAACAAACTGCATCTCAACCAAGCCAAGGTGCTCTACAAAGCTCAGTTGTTACAGAGCAGATACTTCCAGGGTTTATGCCAACTCCACAGATAACATCAGCCCAAAGACCATCATGGCCTATACCAAGCATGGTAAAGCCACCACCAACTTCAACTATTGGAGGTGGCCAAAGCCAAGTTGGCCAGAGCAGAGGGAAAGAGAAGACTGCCAAGGGAGGTCCAGGCCAAGGGAAGGAGAAGTCAAAAGATAAGGGTGGCCCAAATCCAAAGGAGGACAAATAAGCACAAGATCAAGAACTGCTACAAAGAGTCAGGTGAATGACAAGCACCTGCTGGTGCAAAGGGCAAGGGAAAGCAAAGTAATAAAATGTCAGTGTAGCTTAGTTTTGTGAATGTAGGGAACTCATTGTTAGTTTTTGTTCAAAGTATAGGAAGGTTGGATGGTTTTTGGAGAACAATAGATAAATTTGTAGGTGGCTGGTTTTTGAAAGTCTAGTACATACACTATAAGATAGTGCCAGTGTACATGTTTTTGGATGTTGGCTGTAATTAGAATTAGGAAGGATGATATTTTTTATGTGTTGAATGTAATTTAATTGGAAGATTGATGACAAAACCATTGGTTGTGAGTCTGTATGTTAGATGTAATGTAACTTGATTACTTGTCTTGAGATTTGGTTGTGAATCTTACATGAAAGAGATATTTTAGCACTTGTGATGATGCAAATGTGATGAATCTGCAAGTGAGATGATGCAATTTCATTGTGCTATATTGCAATTGGAATACAGCACAATGCGGTGTTTAAGGACAGGTTCATTTGAGTATTTAGGTACAGGTTTGTCAACATGTAACAATGTATGGGGGACACATTTGTCCTGAAAAAGTAAACCACAGGGGACACTTTTGCCTATTATTGTAAATGACAGGGAATAGAAATGCAAAAACATCAAATTGAAATTATCTTCATTACATTGCTTGAGTACACAGCTTGGAAACAGGGGATGTTGACTTTTTTACGACAATCCCTAATTAAGTACATTCCACAGCTCAAAACATTACAAAAAGTCCTAATTCCCTAATTCAGTACATCCCTAGCAATTTCTACAAGTTGTTCCCCACATCTGCCTTCAATGTTGCTCAATTCCTCTGTCCCGTCGCCAAAATCAGACAATAATGCAATCACAATCAGTAGAAGCAACACCCAACTAATAATTGCAACAATCTTCCAAAATCTCTCATTTGACCTGTTAATCGTAATTGGAGGGTCACGCCAAGCGAAAACCCACACCTACCAACCTGTGAGAACAAGGAGATTGTTCATTCAGCTCACGAAATTGAAGAAGAAAATAGGTTAAACACAAAACTCACCTGGTTGCTGCAAGTCCAAAATCTTCGGCCGGGATTTAGATCTATCCACGAAGTCTTAGCCACAGCTCTCTGACCACACTGACAGTATATATGAGCCATGAGATGGGTTCTTCGAAATCTCTCTCTCTCTCTCTCCTCCACTGAAGTCTCTCTCTCCTTTCTTGAAACCCCTGAAGAAATACTGAAGTGGGACATAGATTTTGGAGGGAAATAGGAGTGAGTCACTTTTGGAGGGAGTATGGGGTAGGCATATGACCAATATACCCATGAGAAAACTGGGTGTGCTGTGCACGTGGGGTCTTAACTGCTGAATTTGAATGGCCGTTCGTTTTTAGAGCTGTTTGCAATGATTTTGTCAACCTCGAGGGACATTATTGCAAAAGTTGTAAACACGAGGGGCAAAGTGCAAAAATATGTAAACCACAGGAGACAATTTTGTAATTAACCCTTTTTTTATTTACTTCTCTCTCCATGTTTAATCCTTCATCAACCCATTTTTCTCTACTGAACCACTTTCATCCTGCCCCAATCTCTTTTGGGATAGAATGATAAATTCATAAAATAAGACTTATACTAGAAATAAACGTGCGACAAATATAATCAAATAATTTGGGACAAAGGGTGTATAAGTTTCATGTATCTCTTATTTTATACAAGTTGCCTAAGGCTAGAGATTAAAACGACGTAGTTTTGATTAATTTTCTTTGATTTTCCTGTTTATATTTTTCTCTCTCGCTGTAACTCTCTTTCTGGGCCACAGCACACAATCACACCATTGCCTGTCGGTGTCACTGGCAGGCCACCGTCACTACCGATCTATTACCCCCACCATCCCAACAACAGCTGCTAAATAGACACACCATCACCTACAAATACATGGGAGCAACAATTACACCCCAGCCCCCTTCGCTGGCAACACACCACCCACAACCCCATCGTCACAAACCACCACCACCATACATAAACCCGTACTACCGAAGACCTCTTCCCCACTGCATCATATAATTAGTCACTACCACCATGCCTGATCGACAAGGACACACCACCAACTGCTGCCAAAGACCATTCCCCAACTCCATCATCACAAGCCACAGCCACAATAGACAAACCACACTATTAAAGAGGTCTCCCCCGCCATATCACCGAATCAACTGCCTACTGCTACATGGTTAACTGATTCTTGATTCTTAACCCGCAACCTCTTTTATCTAATGCGTTCATATTCACCTCCTCATTACTGTAATTATCACACTACAAGAAAAAGGACTTTTAGCGACGGGATATCTGTCGCTAAAAGTCGGTTGTTAATAACCCCGTAGCTAAAAGTTTGGTGACGGAATTTGGTGATCTCTTGCTGAAAATCTTAGTTTTACCTACGGAATTAAATACTTTTACCGACAGAAATTTCCGTTGTTAAAGGTATTTTTTGAAAATTTTCCTTTTTTTCGTTTGTTTTGCAAAAAAATTAAAAAAATGACTTTTAGCGACAGAATATTCGTCGCTAAAAGTCCATCACAAATAGTTGACAATTTTTAGTAGCTAAATTTCGACGCTAAAAGTCCATTACTCATAACTTTGTCCGTCACTAAAAGTCCAATGTAAAAAAATGAAATCTTTACGACATATTTCCATCGCTAAAAATCAAATCTGATTTCTTTGAAGTACTTTTAGTGACTGAATTTCGTCGCAAAAAAATATATTTCTCAATTTTTGTTTATTTAAATATTCAAACCTTTGTCCATCGACCAATAATCATAATCAACCAGTCTAACAACAATTTCCTTCTTAAAGCTAGCATTCAATATTTATCAAATTTCAAGTAATACAAATAAGTTTTAAGTCATACACCACCAACCAAAACTCAATACCAAACTAACAAAATTAGATATTCACTAAATATAATTGATCATATCATACAAATCTATAAACACAAAATTACAATTTTCATTGAAACATACAAAATATAAGCCAGGAACCTTGCTCCAAAATCCTGAGGTGGTTATCGAGTCTCCAGCAGCACAAGATGTAAGCATTAATCCTGCAGAATTATGGTGAAACATATAAAATATAAGCCAGGACTAGAGGAATTCGTGCACATCACTTGCCTAAACCTTATTGGTGCAATCTATAAAACAAAATTACAATTTTCTTAAGTGGCAAGTGCCTAAACCTCAGTTTGGCAGATAGTAGAGGAATCCGTGCACATCAATTGGTGCAATTACTCTATGTCCATGCACATCAATCCTGCAGCCACACAAGAATCCTACTCACCATAATAATCTACCTTCAATATGATGTTTCTTTTCCTTATCATAGTAATACACCAGTCCTGCTCCAGTTGCAATCAGCAAAGAAAGCTCAACCATGAAACAGGCTGCCCCGAGGAGATTTGATTGATTCATGTTAAGTTCATGACCAACGATTCTAATCAAAAGAGAGAAATTTAAACAAAAATGGATAAAAACACTCAAATTTTCAGTGCACCAGCAGATTAACTAAATATAAAATGGGTAAGGCCAGAAACAATTGTGGAATTTGGAAACAAATTAAAATGCAGCCAACATGCATTCAATCCAGCACAGTTTGCAACCATCTATAAAGCAAACTTGCTGCAGCGACGACAGTGGAAAACATATAAACAAATTGAAGCAAAACAATATTCACCATTCAAGGATATAAATCAACTTACGTCTTGTTGAGATTAGCATCGCCGAAGGAATTGGAATTGGTCGATTAGCCAGAAACCGTCTGCGACTCGAGCTTCTTCGCCACTTTCAAAGCCTAAACCGTCAAAATTAATATCATCCAAAACAACAAAATCGCCAATACCAACCCAAGAAATCCTAAAACCACATGGAATTACAATTAAATACCAGCTATTACCTTCTTATAGGCCTTCTTGGCATAATACTTGGCAATGTCCTTTTCGGTGATCTTTCTTGACGACGAGGAAGTCGATCGCTTCCTTCTCTTGTCGTTGTTGTCACGGCGGTGCATGCTGTAGTTGTCGGATTGTTGCAGGGCAGGGATGTGTCACGGTGGGGTAGCGGAGGAGGTGGCCGGAGAAGGACGGATGAGTTGCAGACAGGAAGAGAGGGAAGAGGGAGAAAAGAGAGAGAAAGGAAGAGCGACAGTGGGAGAAAGAGAAATGGAGTTAGGATTTTTACATTAAATGATTTTTATCGACGGATTTTGGCTGTCAGTCAAGGTCCGTCGCTAAAAGTCATAAAACTTTTAAAAATATTACTTTTACCGACGGATATAATCCGCCGGCAATACTTCGTCGCTAAATAATTTTTAATTTTTTGTTTTCTCAAGAGCCAAAAAATTTGACCAAAATTTAAAAATAATGTTTAGCGACGGATTTTCTGTCAGTAATAATCCGTCAGTAATAATCTGTCAGTAAAAGTCCGTGGCTAAAGATATCTATCGACAGACATTCCGTCAAAATATATATTTAGCGACGGACGTTCACCGACGGATAAATCCGTCGTTAAAAATCTGTCGGTAAAGACAATTTTTCTTGTAGTGTCAATGCATTTACACCTCTTCATGGAGCATTTCATTCTCAATTTTCCCTCACATGTACTCGTGGGAGCAATACTTACTTTTTCAGATCCACCAGTACTAGCAAGACTTTTCTCCCTTCACCAATCTATCAAACAAATGAAAGGCTCTCTCTTCATTACCCTAATGGAAAATTTCAAATGCTTGCCTGGTTGAATACAGATTGTTTATTAGATCCACATATTTACATCAAGTGACATGACACTTGATGTAATCTGATGCCGCGGAAAAGAATGGATAGGCAATGGTGGGTGTATATAGCAGTGGCTATTTGTGATGGTGGGGATTGTGGTTCATCGGTGCGGAGGCTGGCCGGAGACGGTGGCTTGCAATAAGGCGGTATGACCAAATTGATAAAGAGAGAGATATAGAGAGAGATGGAGAGAGTTACAGGGTGAGAGAAAAGACTGAAAAAAAATTATTAAGCTGTGCAAAACATAATGAAACGACGTAATTTTAGTCGCTAGCCTTTGGCAAGTTACCTAAGACTATCAACATATTCGCTTTAGTTTTACGACAGTTTCAATGTACTAATTATGTTTGTAATAAAATCTATATACATGTAGAATAATTCAAAACTGTAACATACACACCAACGTAGAAATATGAAATACAAAATTGAAAAGGATTGAGTTTTTGACAAAATATAGAATTTAGCTTAGGTATATTACATTTTTTGAAAAAGACTTCATAAACTATGTTCTCTGCAAGTTATTTTCTCTGGTCGAATGTGATGGATAAGATGTAGTAACTTTATTGTAGTTTAAGTTAAAACATCAATTTACTCTAATAAAAGTATATATTTCAATAAAGATAATTTAACGAAAGAGACTTGATATCATATGAGAAGTAAAAAAATACCCTTATTTTTAATACACTTATAAAAAATAGATATTTAATGAAAACAATTAGTCAAAAGTCAAAACAATCATTAACTCTAACAAAAACATATATCTCGATAATGGTATTTTAAGAAAAAATGCTTGATATCCTATGAAAAGTTCAAAACACCCTATTTTTAAATAAAACTCATATATCCCAATAATAGTATTCTAAGAAAAGTTATTTGATATTCTATGAGAAGTCCAAAATACCTTCATTTTTAAATAAAACTCTAATTTATAAAGGATTTTTAATTGGAAAGAAATGTTATAAGTCAAAAACACCATTACTAACCGTTAACTTTTTACAAAAAAAATCATTTAGAAAATGATACTTTAAGGAAAAAAAAACTCTTAGTTATCTAAGTTTATACGTACTTTTATATGTATATATATAAATATGTATTACTAACGTGATTGATTTTAAATTATACGAGGAAATACTGCATGTATAAGTTAAATATGAACTAAGAAAAAGAACTAACTTTGATCATTTATGTTTTTTTTGTAATCTGGAGATTTAAAATTTGAAAAAACAAAGATCAAGCAAGGAAAAAAGAAAGACAAAAATTAACGGCATTTGCAAAAAAAGTTAGAAACTAGTACATTAATGTTACAATATAGTGATATTTTCGTAAACATTTTAAACAAATTTTCCATTACCTTGAAAACTAAATAAAAGTTACTGTGCAAGTAAATTATAGCTGTCCTTGGTAGCGGTATGACCAGACCAGTGAGATCCTAACTTCGCCATCAGCACGTTTGATAGTCCTACACCAACTAGAAATAAGCCCTAAGAATCTGTCTTGAATCCTAAACGTACAGAACGATGCAATTATACACGGGAAAATATTTCCTATCTGAAGAATGACAAAGTGTACCAGCATTAAATGAAATTGCACCACCTAAAATGAAGGACCAACTTAATGTAAATGGCCTACCAAAAGATTTCGAATCTGAGGGGAAAAGGAACTTTTGGATGCTTTTGTCCAAGGCTCCAAAGAGCAAGGACCTTCGAATGACAACATTGACCCATAACAACCGACAGTGCACGACACACCACATCAATCGTCCAACACTTGCCCTATATTAATTATTTGGTGGTTGATGTAGAAAATATGTGGTCTCCGGAGCGTCTCGAACATGCAAGATCGTTGAATTATTGTTAAATGCTTATCTGTCCTCCTTCGTCCTTACTTCTTCTGTCACTTCAACTCCCTCGCTCATTCGGACAATTTTAAATATTCAGGACCACTCAATGTGATCTCAAAGAAGAGAAAAGGTTCAAACGTTTTTATTGGTAGTTTAGGTATGTATGATAATAATAAAAAAAAATTTGTATCGGTCAATGCCCAGTCAATTTTTTTTTTATTTTTTATAGAATGAGCACAAGATATTTTTCACTGCCAATGCTCCCTCATCTAATCATAAGCTAGGAGCTCTTTCCCTTCACCGCGGTGCTATAACAGTGGAGGGATGATCGCGAAAGGTATCATCCAATGCGTCACATCGCATTGCTGAGGGTAAGAATGCATAGAGACATCAAATGGGACAGGGGCTCATGGCAAGCCCGGTATAGCCTTAAAAAGTAGCTCAGCCCGGACCAACTCGACCCTTTTTAAAATCTTGCATTTCGCCCTTCTTCCCAGGTGCCATATTTCCTGAAAATTAACTTTTTAGCCCAGTAACAATTATATGAAATAGCTAGTTTGTAGGGTATTTCCATTCAAGCTGATTCCAACAACTATATTATGTATTTTTACATATTTATCTTTCCCAACAATTATAAATGGTTATTTTTAAGGATATTTTGATCTTTTGTGAGGTTTAAAAAATTTATAAATTGATTCATTCTCTTTACACTTTTCGCACCTCAATTACAACTCAAAACTCTATCTCATCTACAAGCTTTCTTGTGTATTCTTATTTTCTACTAAGTACTAACCATCTCTATTTTTTCAATTACAAGTATTGTTCAATTATTAGTCGATATATATTATTTAGTACTTTTATTCAATTATTTACTACATTTAGTTAGTCGTACCAGCTTTTTTCTCCCCTTCTTTCAAAATCACGTAGCAAACAATCTCCACCATCACGAGCACCACAATATTCAAGAGCAATCACTACCGGGTATAGACACCTAAATTTTATTTTCTTTTTAGCCAAAACATTTCTTATTTTCAATATGCACCTTAAACAGATGATTGTTATTTTAGTCAAGAACGCAACTCAGTTATATAAGAAAAAACCCCTACGCCGGCAAAAAAATCACTAGCATAGGTTTAGCTAGCGACACAGCCTCGAGGGCTTTAGTGGTGTTGCGCTAGACATATGCAACGGTCATACAAGTATATATTGACAGTCAAACGCTAGTGTTGCTCTCCCTTTATCCGCCGTCCATTGTTATTTTCATCGGCAGTGGCTATCTAAGCTAGCGGATAGGCGTTGCCGTATCTATATATCTTATAATTTGAAAAGTAAACTACAAGATTATTAGTAACGGCGTTGGTTGCCGTTATAGCGTTATAGGCTTTTTTGAACTTTTAATTTCTAAAATAAATAGACTTATGCCGTCAGCACCGACTGCTTGAATATGTTATTAGTTATGTCAAAGAAAATAGTTTAATGGCAACGCAAGCAACCACCTCCATAGGTATCTAATTTTTTTTTCTTTTTGCAATTTATATAAAACAAGGCCCACCGAAAGCTTTTTGAAGCAAACATGTTTAGGGTTTTGGGTTGACGGCAAGACACACATTTATCTGTTGGAATACTTGCAATCCGTTACAGATGACAAATTGGTATTGTTGTGAAAGAATGTACATGTCCGGCCATTAGCAGCTAGAAGACTTGCTTATTTTTCAACACATTACAGTTTTTTATGGAAATGTAGTGCTACGTTCATGCAACAATGAGGGCCGCTAAAGGGTCTAACGGGGTCGCAACCACGCAGCTTGTGGCCGGCATAGAAAATAACACAATCTCAGCTCCAAAAATTGAAAGGTGTGCCATGAACATCATTTCTCATTCTACTGATTAACAGCACCCAATGGGCCATGGCTCTGTTGAACAATGACTGAAATCTTTTCGTGGGACACATGTAAGTGTTTTGTCAGGTCGCTTTTCTCCATAACAACATTATTTACGTACTTCCTTCAATTCCAGAAAGCAAAGTTCAACTAGCGATGTAAAGGATCGAACATAACAAATTTTTATCAAACAATGTGTAGGTGCATGTCCTCGGCAGTAGGAATAATACACGACTTCTACGACATTGAAGTTTTTTTATTATATTTCAAGCAGCCGTGACAATCCGGAGTACAATAAAAAGTTGTAATCAGATTTGTCTAAGTCTCGAAGAGAGTTTGGATATATTTTAAAAACCGGACAACGCCACAATGAATACAGGACTAGACTACGCTTTTAAAGTACTATTAGCTGTTCATACTCCACACATGAGGTAATAAACAATAGCAAAGGAATTAAACTACAAGATAATAGCTCGATAGAGCCTTATGCATAAAAGTTGGATGCAACCTTATTACAATGGCGTCAAATGGAGCATAACACTTCAAGTGGACTCAAAGTCACATTAAGCCTTAGCAAATGTAATGGCATGTTTTATAGCTGTAGTACTGGTAGCAAGTGAGCGAGAAGAATAGAGATGGTGCAAGTACTCCCCCACGACCACCTTCTTGTATTCTTCCTCAATGCTTGACTTGTCCTCGTCCCCTATAGGAACAGGTTCAATCTCAACATGGGGTGGAGGGTTGTAGAACAAAGCAATCGAAGTTCGATCGGTGCCTACTGGGGGCATGACGCGGTGCCAAGAGCTCTTCAACCTCCCGTTGCTCATGATCTCCAGCAAGTCACCGAAGTTCAAGAGCAACGTATCCGGTGGCCACGACACTGTGGTCCATTTCATGTCCTTGAGAACTTGGAGTCCTGCAACTGTGTCAAATTGCATCAAGAGAGTGAGGCCACTGCCATCAGAATGTGCAGGTAGCCCCAAGACTTGCTCTGGCCTTGGGCACGCTGGGTAGTAGTTAACTTTCACCTTGACCTCATTTTCTTCACTAGGCTCAAACTTTTGGAGGAAGACATTCCTCTCTAGTGATAGAGCTTCAGCCAAGGCACAAAGCAACTCATCACACAGTTTCCTCGCTTTCTCCGCATAACTCTCCATAACTTGTCTGTGTCAAGAAAGTGTTTCCATTAAGGGAATCTGAAGCAAGTAACCAAGTAGCATGCTAATACGATAAAGCATAGGTGCCGTGACAGTAAACGCCGCTAAATGTATTTTAGTAAAAAAAAAAAGTGTAGTTACAAATTTTTACAACGATAATAAAACACATTTAGTCATGCAAAAATATCACTAAAGCTGTTACACCACTTTGCTGTAAATCATTAAATTCTTGATCTCAATTAAGAATGGAATTAGTTCCAGAGACTTCACCCAGTAACCTAATCTAGATCGAAGTTACTGTACAATAACTAAAATGTCATTTTGCCTAACAAATCTCAAAGGTTTGAGTTCCATGAAATTGACATAAACTTAAGGTGTTTTACATGTGATTCAGTTATTCTTTTCCTGTTCAACGAGGGAACATCATATTTTCAACGTAATACTCACTCAGCTTTATTTTGACATTTTTAAAAATCTTAGAATCAACGTGGTTATATGTGAATTTGAACTTAATTAAAATTGCAATGATAGATTAAAGGGTTAACAAAACTTTAGTCCCTTGAAATACAGTCGCCATTTTAAAATGGGACTGCACAACAAATTTTGCCACATTAGTCCCATACTTTGCTTCGTCTTTGACTTAGTCCCTCCATCCACATTTCCCGTCCAAGCAGCCCATGTGCTTGTCATGAGCACATTTAAAGGGGTATTTATGTCCAGCCAGTACAAAATATTACAAATTTCATAAAGAAAAGGTCCTATTAGAGGCTTAACGAAGCTCAAAAGATTAGAATTGATTTACAATATAATGAATACTACTTCGAGTGTTGACTCCATTTATGTCCGAATTTATTGTCGCCACCCCAGGATGCTATTTACACTTAAATCCGTTGCTATTACTAAGCCAGCTACCTAATAACTTCATTAATTGCAGTCTTATTTGGATCCTCCAATATTGTCAGTGTTTTAAGTTATAAAAATTTGTCTCTTAAGTTCTCTAAACAATGGTAGTTAATTTGGATCTCACATAGTAACTTTAAAAAGTTGACTAATTAAAAAGTGACTACTTTTGGTCCGAGACGGTATTTGCGTCATCTAAATGTAGTATCATCGCTATAAGATTTGGTTTAAGAGATGTTATTGTAGTAAACGTTGGAGGGTCGATCTTAAAGTTTAGAATTATATAGTACTAGTTTAGTTCTGAAAAAGCGCTTTTTCATCTTTATTTGCTAAACAAAAATTCTGTCCATTGTAATATGTTCATATAATCATGCCATATAGTTCGGCGGCGAATTGCTTTTTGGTGTCATATCGAAAGACTCTTGGCATCTAAAATGCCTTCGATGCGCCCAAAATTAACCTGTAGCTTAATAGCTAACTGAGACGAAATAACATGGAAACGTGAAGTGTAAACCAAAATCTTTATTGGGTAAGCAGATCGAGGGGAGCAATGGAGCATACTGCATACCTGAAATTTGCTGGCGTCTGAGGCCAAACAGCAAGTCCTCGGTCAGTTTCTTCCTTGGGAGCTATCTTCATGGTTAGCCGATCCACCCGAATCAAAGGCTGATCTTCTGCTTTCAGAAAGTTGCGGCCATCTTCCTTGTTTTCCTTGCTCATATACGATCCAAGGCTTGCCTTCTTCTCTTCCAAAGACAACTGAAAGAAGCTCTTCACCACGTCCTTGACACCACGCAACACAGGCTCTGGTATCCCGTGGTTTGTGACCAGGAACATCCCCCACTCTTTGGCCACAGCGGCTAGCTTGGTCAGCTCTTGGCTTCGACCCTCATGGTTCTCGAACCCGAGTCGTAGTTTAGCCACGTTTATAGCCATTGGAAGGTCATTGAAGCAAGCTTCTCCACAGTTCTCCATTACACTGCAGTCTGCAGGGTCTTTGTGGCATACATGAGTGCCTATATATTAGTATGAGATGGTTTTGGTAGGGGGTGCATTTTCGTGGTTAGAAATGCTTTTAGGTTACAATAAAACAAAATGTAGCATCAGCTGTATCAGTTTGGATTGGATTTGTTCACATGCTTAACTTCTATGGAGAATTTCACACTCCTATTTATTGTGGTAAGCTCTTATGCGAAAGTAAATATGATTTTTACTAAATAAATGTGCAGTTATGAAAACATGAGGTACAACCATTTTGAAGCACGCACTACCTTCGTTGAAGTCATCGTACTAAAATAACTTTGACCACCAAAAGAAATTGAATGCATTGTATTAAAATATTACAGTACTTGATTAATTGCATCAGATCAATTCAATATCAATAACGTTTAAAATCATTATAAAATATAATAACAGTATCACTGAATATATAGACAGACGAATTTAACTCTAATTTTGAACCAAAAATTTTCTTTTCATTCCGAACTCTCCTGTAAATCTTACTTAAATTGGATATTTAAGTAGAAGGATATAGCTGGTCAGTGAGAATCGCGACAAAGTCATTGTCATAAACACATTATTGTCTTCCTATGTGCAGGTGTGGTTAGTAGATAAAGTTTTCAAGACAAAACTCATTAATACAAATATGTCTCTTCCATGTGCAGATCTACAAGAAGATGGGATGGACTAATTCACGATCACGTTGTCCGAATATAAAAAATAGATAATACACATTTATAAAAATACATCGTACCAGTGCAAAACAATAGTTTATGGATATGATACTTGACTAGAAAAACACTAAGTTTATAGATTTAGTAGCTTCAAGATCAATCTATTTAAGACCTTATGGTCTTATATAAATGGTCAATTATAATTCATTTATGGGCTATATAAGTAAGCTTAAAAGCTTTGTAACTTATGAAATTATGACAAGAACTCTCAATAGTGGTGGAACCAGGATTTCACCCCAAGGGGTACTAAAAAATATATCGGAGTTAGTAAATTTTTTTATAACAAAATAGCACACAAAAACAAAATGTACTTTTCGATAATGCACAAAAAACATACTAAAAAGCATTCAAGATGTCTTATTATTTTTCATGAGAGCCAATTATATCCCAACATGCCTGTTTTTGTAATGGCATTTACTCCATTTTCTTTTGTATCCTTTAGCCTCAGCATCCCTTTACTTAAAGACGTGAGAAATGTTATGCTTAAACTAGTTAACTACCCATTGGTCAAGTAACCATATTATTGTGGGAAAAAATGAATATCACGCTTTAACACTCCTCGACTTTGAGCCCCCTATCGCCATTGAGAGAAAGACATACAAAGGTGCTTTTCTAGGCATACAATATAAAGGCGTGGACGCCCAACTGAAGACCTTGCTAAACTAGAGCTTTAATACCGTTAACATGTCTTGCTTACCAGTCATATTTGACTAGTACTTACACATGTTTTGAAAACTCAAAAATGACTCCTAGACTAGGCTGCTGCTTTTGGCTTGCATACTGAGAAATGCTGGCAATTCGCATCCCAGACACTACAAGAAATAAGGTTTTTAGTAACGGACTTTTAGTGACGGAACAAATTCTGTCACTAAAAATGATTTCAGCGACGAGAAACACCGTTGGTAAAAGTCCTTCGACAAAACTTTTTGCCGACGGAAAAATTTGTCGGTAAAAAAATTTGGCGAGGGACTTTTACCTTCGCTAAATATTTGTAGAGGATTTATAATTTTTATGGTTTTTTAAAAAAAAAATTTAAGCAATGCAAAAGTATCGTCGCTACAAGTTTTGTTGGTAAAAATTGTCAAAATTGCTTTTACCAACGGACTTTTAGTGACAGAATACTCCGTCACTAAAGGTCTACCCTTAATTCACATAGACTCTTTCTTTCTCTATCCTCGTTTCTCTCTATGTCCCCATTTCCAGCCACCGGCGACCAACATCCAGCAACACCCCCGTCCTCCCCCCGACACCGCGCCACCTTCGGCGAAGTCCTCGTCTTCCCCCCGACGCTGCGCCACTTCTGGCAACCCTCACTGCCTCAGCACTTCTGGCCAAATCTACAACTCTGGTACACATTTTAAACTTGTCTCAATAGTTTTTTTTGTTCGAAATGTCCTTTTTTATTCATGTAGGTGCAATTGGATGCCTTGCAAGAGGGGTTCACGTTTGACTCGCCTGATCATCAGGCGCTGGGGTGGCACACCTTTTTTGCATACATCGGCAATAATTACCATTGATGGTTGCACGACGCATGGGTCTGGGCGAAGAAGATGCAGCCAGAGGGTTCTCAGATGATGGAGTTGAAGAGATATCCCTCACATTTGATATCTTCGACTATATGGGGGCAAATGATTGATCAGTGGATTACAGATCCAGGCTGGGACACCAAGAGTAAGAGCAGGGCCAAGAACAGACAGAACAAAGATCTGACGCACAAGGGGGGTCGGTGGCACACGACGTCATCCGACACAAGAATGCGGTCGAGCACCCGGACCTAGAGGAGGATGCGATCGTAGCTCTGGCGTATAGTCAGACGCGCGTGCTGAAGAAGGACTTAAGGACGAGGCGTACCAGGTGGGCAACTATGTTTCAGATATTTCCCGCGAGGATCGATGTAAGTTTGAGTCAATTTGTTATTTTTTTTGCCTTTCTATTCAATGTTTGTTGCGTTAATGCCTTAACATATCTTTAAATCATTATTTTTCCAGGCCTCATATTAACAGCTTAGGGGGTCCGAGCAGCAGTTCGGATAGCCATTAGCGTCTACTAGTACGGGTGCAAGTACTGGGGTGTTGAAGTGATGGCTGGATACACCGGAGGTCGTCAATCAGCCGAAAGGCCGTATACGTCGTCTGCCTAGCACTACTGCACATGTCGTGATAGGAGCGTCCCCACTGCCCGCTGCCCTTCCACAGACACTGGCTGCGCAGTGCCTGTTGGACTAGGAGGAGATCCAGTGCATTGCTATGGGGGTGTTGAGGATGATCAGGGAGCAGATCAGCAGGGCACTGCTGCTGGACATGCCGAGCCGACTCCGGAGCAACAAGATTTAGATCCGCGACTCGGCCCCTTGCTGAGCCCTCTCTCGTACCCTCCCAGCTTGTACCCCCTTCCCTGCTTGTACTCTTCTCCCCTCCCTTAACCGGTTGTATCCGGTTCCCAGCTTGTACATTTTATTTTTCGTTATAGTAAATATTTTTTATAGTTATATATATAGTTGTTTTGTGTTGTAGGGTTAAATAATTGCTGATCGATCTGCAATTATTTAACCTTAATGTGTATTTTGGGGATTGTGCCTTGTTGTTGAGGCTTGATTTTTTTATTACAGGTTTGGGAATTAAAAAAATAAAAAAATTATTTTAAAAATTTTGACTTTTAACGTCGGATGAATTCCATCGCTAAAGAGTATACCTAATCCTGAAATTTTAACAACGGAATATTCTGTCGTTAAAAAGGACGTCTAACGACAGATATTATGTCGCCAAAAATTTTATTCAGTCGCTAAATATTTACCGATTAAATTATTTTTAAAAAAAATAAATTAAAATACATAAAATACAATTAGCGACAGAAATTCTGTCACTAATGTATAAATAAACCGTCACTAAAAGTCCAATATTAGACAACGAATTTTTGAGATTCTGTCCCAAAAGTTTTAGCGACGGGTTTTTATACGAGAGACTTTTAGCGACGGAATGTAGGCCTTTGGCGATGGATTTCCCTGTCACCAAAGGCCTCATTTCTTGTAGTGAGATTAATTACATGAGCAACCAGGGAGTAATATCGAAATCTGGAAATTATACCAATGTAGAAAATATGTAAACATGTATCCATATGCATCTATAGATATATTTGTGTCGCATGTAGTCTTAGTGGTTTACTTACGTTCCGCTCTGTTCTTTAAGAAATTTGGCATCATTGTACAAGGAAATAATAAGATGAAGAGCTTGAGGAATATGGATCTAGAAGCCAACATCATTTCGTATCTCGATCTGCTCCTGAAGCAATTCAAGGATCTAATGACTAATTTTGCACAATTAACTCACCATAAGGTACACATGATTGAAAAAGTAGTGCACTCATTCTTCTTGACAGCTACATTACCTTTAGAGCACCGGTATATATATATTTCAAAAGTTGAGGGGGGTATATTAGCCCCCCCCCCCCCGAGTACAGTGTAGTGCCGCCGCTAACTCTCAATAATGTCACTTAATATTACTCCATAAACAACGTGGCCAGTAATATTCATTATTGTATTTGTAACTCATTTCATGATTTACATATAAGGAAATACCATGTAACCATAACCTGCAAAATATTTATGGGTAAATTTTAGTTTATTAAAATACTCCAACAATTCCCCACTAATTTGATAAAATAGTACGATAATTTAAAATACTTAAGGAGCCACCGATGAAATGTTAATAAAATCTCACACTTCCAACAAAATTCAAAGCACTTGAAAAGTCAAAAAAATAGTAATAGATAAGTATATATTAATTAAAGTCATGATAAATTCCATAAACATTATTTATTATTACTATTTTTCCTTTCACAAAATAAAGCCATGGTTCTTGAACATTATAAACTCATAAAAGTAACAAAAATAGAAAAAACATAAATAAGTTGGATAACTTGTACTATGCAATAGATGTTGGTGCTTCCGGGCTTGAACTAACGCTTAGTGTTGACAACTTCCATTTGAGAGAGCCACAATGGACTACACCTTAAATTTGGTCCATTGGCCAAACTTCAGTTGTCACAGATACAATACTGACATGGGAGTTGGTTAGTGGGTCAACTACGTTAATGCCCATGCGCTCTCATCTTGATTCATGAGAGTCTTCAGGTAATGACTCATGGTGCCCACGGTTGTGACCTCACGACCACTATCACTTAGGTGAGTCCTCCAAGGGCACTTATGATTGTACCTTGCTAAAATATCCCCTTCGAGCTCACTCACGAAATGCCCCTTCCTGGATGTCACACTAAGTAGAACAAGCTAGCACCGCACGGATGAGGAGGAGACACTCTCTTATCAACAAAAGGGTGCTACTTTTATAGTGAGTCACCCTCTAGGGGTTGTTCCTACCATTGAACCTTCTTCATCGGATCTCCAATCATAAAGCTTGGGTTACTCCCGTTGGTGACTCCCAATAGGCTTAAACCATCCGCCTTAGGTGAAAAAGGATCTAGCCTCTCGCCACCCCCTGGGCAAATTGTGTAACCTCTTATGAAGCCTCTATAACTTATTTTATTTTCATTGATGAAGTATCACAAATCTGTAGAATTTTAAGGGACCAATAGTGCACATCGAAGCAACATTAAGGATCTCATCAAGTAAATCAAGTTTCAATGGTGGCATCTATTTTTCTTAGCATCAAATATAATATTACTAGTCAATAGCCTCACTACTAGGAATCAAACTTTTGATCAGTAGTCTACTACTAAGAATGACTAAGAACTAGTCTTTCACATATTATGATAAGTAATCTTTCACCTACCAGGAGCCACATTTTCCTTAACATTCATCATGCTTCATATAACAAAATCTCACATCAATAGCAACTTCATAAAAATCCTTTGATAAGTTCCAAGGATTTTGAATTTGAATTCTCATGCTTTCACAAAGCTAGATGAAACACATTTCTAAACATAGTTTCAAATTTGCGATCATATTAAATTTGGTATCCAAAGACTTATAATATTAAAAAATTCAACGTATCTTACATTTTAGAAATCAACACAACTATGAAATATCAAATAGTCATAATAATCAGAAGTCAAAGAGTTTGATTATCATGATTTAACATCCTCACTAAAATATAATTTCAAACACCAGACTTTGGCAACACTTTACAATATTTTTTTAAAATAAAAAGTTAAGCACTCTATCTTATTTTTTTCCCTTAAACAATTATAGAAATCAACTAAGAAGTTTTTTATGACATGATACAAATTGCACAGGTGTTCTTCCCATTAAACATAGACTTTACAGTTTAAGCAAAGCAAGTTTTTCAGCTTCATCTTTTCGAAACAGAAAGACTTTTGAGAATCTTAAACAACCTAAAGGAATAGATACTTCTCTAATATTTGATTCAATCCTTTTTCTTTTTCATGTTTTAAGCTCAATTATACAGAACAACTATACATGCCCAGAGATTCAAGCCAGCAAAGCTAAGGGCAAGGAACAAAAAGTACATGCATGAGATATATTTTATATTCTCATTATGCGTACATGCACGAAATATGCTAAAATAGACTTAAAAACTTAAAAACATATTATAGATACGTATATATTTTTTATGTTGTTATTAAGATCTTCTTTGCTTATACATGACTCAAGAAATCATAATTATCATCATGATATGTATCCCTAAATTTATTAGCCATGTATTATAAAAGAATATAACATTAAACAAGGATTTTCATTTTATTTATTTGTTTTAAATGATAGGTTTATCAAAAAAGATTTATTACTTAGGCACACTCAGCGAATAAAATTATCTTAAGTTACTTATTTAAAAAAGCCTATAATCCCATGCAAATTTTCCTATCTTAAAAGAAACTTTATAAATTGGTTTTAGGTGGTCTACCAAACCATAACTCTATTTGTAAAAAATCTCAAAAAATTGCCTTTTTTTTGTTTTTGGAAAACCAAAGCCGCGTGTGGAAAGTTAGAAAATAATAAATGTAGATATTTATGAAGGTACAACTGCTTGCAGACTAACATATAAATCTACAAGTAAAGGCACTAGCGTTATTACCACTAAATATTATGTCCGGAAAAGGTCATAACATGCTATCATACTTTAGTATTACTTTTCTTATTTACTTTTTTTTTATTTGATATCCAGAAAACAAAGACATACGCTCATCGTACTTAAAAATCTTTTACCCCTTCACCAAAAAAACTTTATGCTTTTTAAATCACATTGTTAACATTATACTTGATATTAGCAAAGACAAAAGTTAAATCATTTTGTGATATATAACCTATTCTATCATTAGAACTATCAAAACAACACCGGTATTATTGAGCCTCATTTTGTGTATCCTAAAGATTCTTACCAAAAAAGACTGTCCCTTTTAAATACGACAATTATAAACTATTTTTAGGTCGTCAAAACTAAAGTGTCACATAACTTTACAAAAATAAGCTTATTAGCACAAAGGTGAAGTCAAGGAAAATTGGCGCAAATATAAAAATAAATCATACAAAACTGACTTGTTATGGAGGATCACATAAAAGCGCTTTGATTCGATTTTAAGAACTCAAATCATTTGCCTTCTTAATGATAAAACTCTTTATCATGTTACCAAAATTAGTAACTCAAAATCCACTTGCATGTAATAAGCATGCAACCAACACTCACATAGTATCAATTAAAACATATATAAAGTTAAACCAAGTAATGAGCCGCAAACAACACCACATCTATATATGCTAACACTACTTGCGCAAGCACAATATAGTAGATAATCCCTACATCCATAATTTTTTCAATGTAATTTCAATGTAATATTACTTATGTTTCATATTATTTAATTAACTTTGTGAAACTGTCATTTCTCGATGATCTTACATCTTTGTTGGAGTGCTACTCGCAATAAAAGAAAGCTTTAGAGCTATGAGTCTTCTAATTGGCATAGCAAAATGATCCTTATACCAAGCAAACACAATGGAACCCTGTGATGTAAAACCCAATCTACGTTTACATTTCAAAATTTTAATTGCTCTAGAAAAACAATTCGTAAAGTTATGTACATTTTCTTACTCATTTTAATGACATACATATGCAGGTATCAAATGTGCAACATAGGCAATTACAGGTTAGAACTTACCTCAAAATATCAAGCTCTCATACTAGCACTCAGTTTTATAGTATTTGAGATTTCCATGACCCACATAAGTGATCTTTTGCAATAATTGCCGTCATCTGAACTTTTTGTCCGAGACTTTAATGTCTTGTACATCAATTGTTGTACTCATAAGAAATTAAAGCATCAGAGGACTCTCCATGTTTAATTTAGATAAACTAATAACATTTTTTTTACGGTAGAACTAGACACTACAAGAAAATAAACTTTTAGTGATAGATAATTCTGTCTCCAAAAGTCTATTTCCCATCACAAAAAAGTTTTAGCGATAGACACTAAAAGTTCGTTACCATTAACCCTATCACTAAAAGATCATTGACGAGACAAGAAATCCATAGCAAAAAAATTAACTTTTAGTGACGGAACAATAAATTCATTAGTGACGGAATTTTTGTCGCTAAAGATAATTTCAGCATTTTAGTTTTTTTTTCAAAATTAATAATTTCAAAAAATATTTAGCGACAAAATATACCGTCACTAATGGTATTAGTGGCGGTACGTCCATCGCTAAAAGCTCGTGGAATAAACTAATGACATTTAATGACGAACATTCCATCACTAAAAGTCTTTCGCTAATACTTTTAGCGATGGCATATTCCGTCGCTAATACTTTTAGCGATGGCATATTCCGTCGCTAAAAGCTCGTGTAATAAACTAATGACATTTAATGACGAAAATTCCATCACTAAAAGTCTTTCGCTAATACCTTTAGCGATGGTATATTTCGTCGCTAAAAGTATAATTTTTCTAAAATTTTTAATACCCAAACCACTAACTCAAATTCAAACCCAATTCTTTTAATCCACATTATGGTTAAATAATTATTGATCAATCGGCAATTATTTAACCTTAAAACATGGCATATTTATTCAACAATCATAACTATACAAATTAAACATAAAATATGTATAATATTGTTCATTCTAAACAAGATATAAAGGGGGCGGGGACAAGAATGGGAGGGGGATACAAATTGGGGAGGGGAGGGGAGCACAAGTCTATGAGGGCATGGGATAGGAAGAGGGGAAGGGCTCAAGGCTCGTCGAGACCGGGATGTGGATCCTACTAATCATCCTCGTCCATGGGGGTAGTGTCATCTGGCTCAGTATATCCAACAACAGTGCCCTGTATGTAAAGCATGAACACATTAATCTCGATAGTAATCGTATATAGTGTTTGTACCTGATCTTTCTGTGTGCTGGTCATCCGAAACACCTCCTCAGTATTGCGATAGATATTGTCTGGGTGTAATAGTCACTCCACGGGTGGCGTCTGCGTCTGTGGAGGGGCTGTGTCATGCCTTTTCGGCCTATTGACGATCCCTGAAGTATCCAGCCACTGTTTCAATCTCCTGATACTCGTAATCGTACTCGTGGAAGCTGATGGCAATCTGGACTACTGCCCAGACCCCCCAAATCTATGCAACGAGGCCTACAAGACAATGATTTGACATAAATATCATTAAGGAAACATATATCGAATACATTGCCAAAAATTTGACTATAAAAAATTAATTTATAACTTATATCGATCTACAGGGAAATAAATGAAACGAAGTCCCCCACCCGATGTGCATTATCCTCATCATTCTTTCTTATGTGCTCTGAGTGTACGTCAAAGCACGCACCTCATCCTTCTTCAGGTTCAGGTGCTCAATCACATTCCTACGTCAAATGACATCATGAGGCATCGATCCCCCCCCCCCAAGTGCATAGGATCCCGATAGGATCTCGATCAACCCGTGGTCCGACTTTAACTATAATAACCTACTAACCACAGACAACCATGCGTGCTTCCTAGTTTTATCCCACAATGGCTCTTCGGCATCTTTTAACAAATCATAAAACTGATGAGCCCCCTCTTTCAGTTTTTGGAGACTGTCATCGCCGTAGTAATCGCCCCAGTCAACATTAGCATGTCCAGCATCTATAATCATATCTCGATGATCATACTAGGACTCTACCCTAACTTCAGTTAGACTAGCTAGGTTGGATGACAGTACTACTATTTCTCCGTGTTGCGCTCACATGATGTATAAACCCATAAAACCATATTGAAAAAGATGTCATTTTCCACCATTCTTTTTTTTCCAATACAACAACTCACATTTGCTGCACAGACACCTTTTCTTATCAAAGTCAACATGTGCATGATGTGTGTAAGCGAACTTGAGAAATTCATCGACGTGATCCTCGAAATCGTCATCATATTTCCTTTTCATTCAACTTTGATCTACTGACATGACGATTGAGATTTCTATGTACCACCTCAAATTAAAACCTAATTAGGTATGGTTGATATGAAAAAAAATTCATGCATGTGATAACATGTCTATACCTCTTCCATTCTCTAATAGGTAGTGGTCATATCTCATTCGAAAAAGCACATGTCTATAAAAAAAAATTACCTACTCATGCTTTTTCTTATGTCTATGGAAAATTCGGCAGCACTTTCCCGCATTTTCCCAAGTACACGATATCGATTAGGTGTTCTAACATTTGTCTAATCTTACCTTGCAAGACTAAACAGATATTATAACACCAGATCTATATACACCCAGAGAAACACTGAAGAACGTGTACCAAATATCTATGACATAAAATACGGAGCATGAGTCGATACACTATTTTATAAACACTTGGCTTTTTCAAATTTTCAAATTTGACATCCAAAGGCTCATTACAAAGCATTACTTTGTAATGAGTACCTTTGAACGGAAACTAAGTGTTTTTATGCATGTGTGCATTTAAAAATTAGTAATATATGCAACAATCTTTCTGAAATATCAAACTTTTGGAAAGATGGAATCATTGGGTTAATTTTGCAAGAACACACCATAACCGAAATGATTTACTTTAAAATTTGTTGACAATGATTTCAACTTGTTGTGAATGGGCTTCACAAAATAACAATGAATGCTCTTAAAGGGAGAAGTTGACCCACGTTTTTCAGTAGAATTTGGAGTTCATTTGCAGAGTTGATATTCTCTCACCTGCGATTGTGATGGGGTTTATGTAAATAGTCAGGGTCAGGTTTTATTTTGGCTTATTAGGGTTAATTAGGAATGTGTTAGAATAATTAGGGTTTAATTAGGAATGTATTAGGAATGATTGGGATAATTAGGGATTAAATATCTTGACTTTTAGCGACTGGCAGATCGGAGACCTTTGCTAAAAGTCTCCCGTTGCTAAAAGTCATAATTTTCATTGACTTTTTGCAATGAGAATTTTCGCAACGGATGCCATCTTTTCCCAGATTTAGTGACCGATTATTTAGCGACGGAAAAATTCCATCGTTAAATATTTAAAAAACTTGGCCGAAAACATAAAATATTTTAACACTTTTTAGGGACGGAAAATTCATAGCAAAAACCCTATCGATGTTGATATGTCTATAAAGGTTTTTAGAGATGGAGTTGTCCGTCAGTAAAATTTTTTACCGACAGATCTTCACCAACGGATTAAAAGCCACTTTTAACGACGGTTAAAAGGTTAACTTAAGAAATTATGACAAGGATTCTCAACAATGCCACATAATAAAGCAAATTATTTACTCCATAAATCAAAATGGCCAATAATACTCATTATTGTATTTGTAACTCATTTCATGATTTAATTGTACGTAAGTAAATACTTTAGCCATAACTTGCAATATGGTTATAATGTTTATAAAGTAATACATTTTTACTTTTATTAAAATATCCCAACAAATTGTTGGTCCGTAATACATGCAGTGTAATTTTGGTCAGCATATAAGGCAGTGTAGGAGTGTGTCCACAAATTATTGCTCACTAAAGTGAAGTGACTTTGGCTCCTAAAGGTTAAGCATTGTTAAGATAAAATGTAAGAACCCACTTTGACTCCTACCATAATCAATAGTCGCTAAATATTTCTAGTGACTTTTCTTATAACACTTTCAACGATAAATATTAGCAGCACTTTTTTAGCGTCACTAAATAAATTCACTAGAAACATTTAAATACGATTGATTGTCACTATATAGAGGGTAAGAGGAAAATTCCTCCAATCGGGATAGTAGCCAAACTTTTTCCTAAATGTAAATGGTTGATGGTAAAAATAGTTGCCCTTAGTTTCGAAACTGGATCCCGCACTGTTGGCAACGTAACATTAGTGATATGGTGTTCGAGCATTTTTTATGTCCCCTTCTGTGACATCTTGAGAGTCTGTTCGATGTCTCGCACTCAACTACTATTGATGACATACTACAAACTTTTTTTTGTTACTTTTTAACTATGTGCAAACTTATGGATTTCTCACTGTTTTTACGTTATGTCGACTTGCCACATTGTACTTATTTGAACAATAATTTATATTATTTTTTAATTAAATGTCTACGTCTATTATAAACTTTTTAAAAATTCGTAAGAAGTTAGAGGGAAGAACCTAATGGAGCGCATTGAGTAATAAAAGAAGAAAATAATATTCTTTCCCCGAATGGAATCAACTCACTCCATCTTGTCTCGCATCTATAGTGCGAGATTGGAGTGAGTTACTTCAGCTTTAGAGTGCAATGGCGTCTTCCCTTTTTAGGAGTGAGAATAGCGCATGTCTTAAGACGCAAGTTGGATTCTTAGGTCATATGTGACGCGCTAAAACACATGCAGAAAGTTTGATAAGTCAATCACCGTGTTATTTTACACCTCATTCAGTTGTTGGCTTTCTAAATTTGACATCGAAAGGCTTCTCTGCGTTTCCTCTAACTCTACATGGATCTACATTGTCCACGCTTCCCAGGGGTCAACCAAGGCGGTTTTCGTCACCTTCGTGTCATTCTATGTTACAATAATAAAAAGGACAAAACACAATCATTTGCAATCTCCCATTTAGTTTTAGTTAAACGTCACTTAATATTTTAATGACTGATATAAAATCATATAAGGCCACTAACCATATTTAAACAATCGGAGGATAACAACAAATCTCTTTCTTACCTATAAAACTATTTTCTCTTACCGAGAAAGCTATTTGGGCAATTATTGTAATTATTTTTTTTGTCAAAACTGTTTGTGCTACTATATTTTAGTCCAAATAAGTGTGGGGTGTTGTAGATACTATCAGTAACCAACCACAAATTAATGTGAGTCCAATGATATGGAAATCTTATTGAGAAGCTTGGTTTTGGTCATAAGTCATGCCAAGTGTAATCATTTTTTAAAAGGCAAAAAAAGTCGTATAATGTGAATTTAAAAAAATCGTACAATGTGAGGTTTGACAACTACAAAAATGCAAAACATAATGCAATGCAATACGGCTGGAATGTCTATTGAATCAATGATCAGATATAATCGTGCATGGTTTCCCGACTGTAGAGATCTTTTCCTCCGTGCGTTTGAGAGATTTAAACTTGATTGTAATATTTTCCAGTATACTTTGCCAAGAATAATTATTTCATTCTACATCGACATTTCATTCCACAAAATCTGTTGTCCCTGGATTTAACTTTCTAAACTAAAGGAATGAAGAATTGTATTCATTTGTGTTTCTTTACAAAATAGCAAAGCATGTCTTTATATACAGCATAGCAATCAATTTAGTTCCTAAAATATAGCTAATTTAGATCATAAGATCAAGCCTTAATCCTCTGCAAGTCAACAGTTTGTCTTCATGAATAGGAGATTCTCTTTTATAAAGTAAATTTTCAACTGAAACTCCAATGGAAAAAATGGTTTTTTACTCTATGTAATGTGACTTACTGAAACTATAATTTTAATTTGTTAATTTAACTCAATGTCTACATTAATCAAAAACTATTTTAAAATGTTGGAGCAGAAAATCTAATGGAGCGGGTTCAGTATTTAAAGAAGAAAATCGGTACTCTCACTCTGAGATAGAATCAACTTTACTTCGTCTTGTCTCGCATCTATAGTACGAGATTAGAGTGAGTTCTGATAAGGGGTGGAAGGGGAGGTTTGGTTAATATAGTGAATAACTTTTTACGAAGGAATCTCCATGCTCTCCTTCTGTAGCGTTTTTCCACCTGATTTCTCTTGAGAAATCTTTTTCGGTGTCCCTGGACCCAATCCTTTCTGGCCAGTTCGGCCTTTTGGACTCTCTATTATCTCCCCCTACATTCTACCTGACACCTCTCATCCATACCAGCTCTGGTACCCACTCTCTATATACAGTTCACAACTCCCATCACCACAAATATAACCCATCATCCATAAATGAACCCAGTAACTTCATCTCGACCAAAATCTTTTAAACATTAATCAACAACCCCTATACTAGCAGTCATAGATGAAGACCCCACACTCAGATCTTGATGTCTTAATCTCCAAAACCAACCTCCTTCAATGCGAATACTCACTAGATCTGGAAGAAGATGGCTCCACCTCCAACAGAGAGTACAATCTGACTCTACTTGCCAAAATCATCAACACAGAAGAAAAAAAAAAACCAATGTCAAAGCTATTCAATCTATCCTGTTCAAAGCGTGGAACCCAACCAAAGGAATGAAAATTCAGCCTATGGAGGATAATTATTTCTACATTACCTTCAATCATGACTGGGACATATCACGGGTCTTAGATTCAAGACCATGGTCTATCATGAGCCTCATCTGGTTGTAAGAGATTGGCCCCCTGACCTCACCATGAAAGAAATTGACTTCAATTTCTCTCCATTCTGGATTCGTATTTGTGGCCTCCTTCCCAACCAAATGACAAAAGCAAATGCGGCCAAGATCGCTAAGAACATCGGCATCTTGAAGGAGTGGATTTCATGGCAAACAAAAATATTTCTTGGTTCAAATATCTTCGCATGAGGGTTGAAATTGATATCAGGCTCCCAATCCAAATGGGTTTTAACAGGAACAAGGAGGCAAACCAAAAAGCTTGGATTCAACTACAATATGAATGCCTCCCAGACTTTTGTTTCAACTGTGGAAGACTTGGCCACGTTGGTCGATCTTGCCCATTTCCCTTTCTTCCAATACAGAAAAATATGGCTAACCCCTTTGGGCCGTGGCTGAGAGCTGACTACAAGGAAACACTTCATCCAGGAATAGACTGGAATCCATCCACCAAACCAAAAACAATGCCAAATCCACTAGCCATTCCCACTCCGAGTCTCTCCGACAGACTCAACAACACCCAATCTCAAGCAAATCAAATTTACCAAAACCCACAAGAAAGCCATCTCGCAATTCCCCAACCGACATAATACCAAACTGCAAATATCCAGGATACACAGCCATAAACCGAGTCCACTCATCAGCATCCCATCCCACCAAATAACCCCATATCAAAAATAGTATCCCCGACTGATTCTCTTTCCGATAATACCTCAGTTAAGACGCCCATAACCATACCCCATCCCAACCACCCTGCCGCTATTGTTAGAAGCACAACACCTACCGTCAACCCATCGTGTCATAGCCACCTATAATCCTTTTCCCCCAAATCAAATCCTCCTGACACATTACATCCTAACTACCGCATCCCAATCCCTAACCAAACTTGTCCACAATCCAAACCAGACCCCCCCCCAAGCCTCAAGCAAAAGAAAAAACTATATGGACCCACCCCAAGACACAAAGAAAAAGCCCAAGCTTATTTCAAATCCAACAGGCCATTCTGAACCAAGCCCAAAAACCTACCTACCAAACCTCCCCTTCCACCCCTTATCAGAACTTCTACCCCACCTTCAAGTCTTGCTAACCCACAACCTACAACTACCAGAACTAGAGCAAACCAACTCAGAAATATAAAGCACCAAGCTCGAAAAAACCAATCCACAAAATACCTCAACACTCTCGAAGAAATTCAATGTTCAGGTATAGAAAGCAATCCATCCTCAAGATCTGGCAGGGCCATAAGCGATCGCTTGGCCCTAAAACCACCATGATAATTCAGGCCTGGAATGTTAGAGGGCTTGGACGTGCCTCACACATCAGGGCCCTCAAAAAAGATGTCAAATGCTTCAATGCTGACATCATTTTCCTTTCCGAACTCTCTCTCCCTATTCTAATCTCTTCCCTATTCTAAACAATCTTGGCTTCTACAACTTCTGCTGTGTTCCTCTGACTAGTTCCAAAAAACTAGCAGGAGGCCTTTGTCTTGCTTGGAAGGAAGGCGTTGACCTTGAAATCACTCTCTGCAATCAAAACATCATCAATGCTCTGATATTCTCTGACCCCCCTAACACCCCCTAGATGTTGTCGGCAATCTAAGGCCCCTCTCTCTAGGCTAATAAAAATCTTTTCTAGGATAACCTTGACATTCTTGTAGCTTCATTCTCTGGACCATGGTTATGCACTGGAGATTTTAATATTGTATCCAATCAATCAGAGAAAAAAGGAGGTCGCCCTGTGCAAAGCTTTTCAGTAGGTGGAATCAATGGCTTTATCAACAATAATCATCTGATTGACCTTGGTTTCTCTAGTAACCCTTTCATCTGGTCTAACAACAGACCCCTCTCAGAAAACATCAGGGAGAGATTAGACAAAGCGTATGGGAATATCCAATGGCGTCTTCTGTTCCCGGATGTCTCTGTCACTCACTTGCCAGGCAAAAGCACTGACCACCTCCTCATTCTCATTCGAACCCACAAGACCAATAACCACGGCCCGAAACCATTCAGATTTGTTACAGCTTAGACCAGAGATGCTACTTTTTACTTGGTGATCAAATCAGCTTGGAGACAGTCAGTAATTGGAAGTACTGCTGAAATCCTAAACTAGAAAATGGCAAACACTAGCCAAGCATTGCAGCGGTGGAATTCGTCTCATTTTGGTTATATCCAAACTCGAATCAAGAATCTTACGCAGAAGCTCAACTACATTCAGCAACAAGATTCGATTGTTGAGAATCTGAAAATTAAAAAAAATCTCAAGTTTGAGTTTGATGAACAGTACAAAAGAGAATAGAGCTTATGGCATCAAAAATCCAGGGTCCAATGGAGAACTGAAGGAGATTAGAACAATAAACTTCTGCACCTCAGCACCTTTATTCGCAGGAGAAAGAATGCCATTGATTTATCAAAAATAGTGAAGGTAAATGGATACCATCCAGGGAAGAAATCGGTGATTGCCTTACCAACAACTTTCAGAATCTTTTTGCATCCTCCGATCCTGTTTTCCCATCTGATCTCCAAGGCTTGATTTCCCCTGTAATTACTGAAGAAGATAGAGCTATGCTCTGTGAAATCCTATCCATAGCAGAAATCTCAAATACCCTGTTGAAGTTCAATCTGCTCAAAGCACCTGGACCGAATGGAATGTCGGTGTTATTCTACAAGACCTACTTGATGACGGTGTAATCTAATGTCTGTAAGTTTATTCAGGATTTCTTCCTAAATGGATCATCCTTGCACGACCTAAATCATTCAAACCTGATTCTTATCCCAAAAACCAAGGCCCCATCTAAAGCTGAGCATTACCGACCCATCAGTCTGTGCAACATTGTCTATAAGGTCATCTCCAAGAACTTGGCTGACAAGCTCAAGCCTCTCCTAGCTAAAATGATCTCACGCCTCCAAGCGACATTTGTTCCGGGAAGACTCATTGGCGATAATAGTATTATCACTCAGGAAATTATGCACACGATGATGATGAAGAAGAAAGGTGTTAGGCTTATGGCCATTAAGATCGACCTGGAGAAAGCATACGATAGGTTGAATGGTCATTCATCCTCTCGGTTCTGAAAAATTTTGGATTTCTACCAATATGGATAAATTGGGTCCAACAGTGCATTACCACAACCAGTTTCTCTATCTTCCAAAATGGCATACCCTGTGGATATATCAAGCCCCAGAGAAGAATTCGACAGGGAGACCCCATGTCCCCCTTCCTATTCATCATCACTTCAGAAATTCTCACTCGGTTAATCCTCAAATAAGAAGAGAAAGGGCTCATCAATGGTATAAAAATGAATAGGGGAAGTCCCCCTGTCTCGCATTTGTTGTTTGCTGATGATTTAATGGTTTTTTGCAGGGCAAATGAATCTAACGCCGATGGCATCCAAAGATGTCTAAACACCTACAACGAGTGGTCCGGCCAATGTATTAACAGGCAGAAATCCCATGTCTACTTCTGCAAATCTGTTCATGCTCATGTGATTAGGAACATTTGCCGCACTTTGGACTTCAAAAAAGGCTCAAGAAATTCCAAATACTTGGGCCTTCCTTTGTTTACAAACCAGCCAAAAAAGAAGGTTTTTGTGGACATGGTGGAAAAGAGGTTAGCTTGCTAGAAGTCCAAAGTCTTATCTCAAGCAAGCTGAGCCACCCTCATCAAGGCTGGTACGATGTCTATCCCTATCTACTGCATGAGCACCTTTTTGATTCCAAAGGTAATCTCTAATAGACTGGATAAGTGCCTACGGCATTTCTGGTAGGGATTCCAAGGCAAAGGGAAAAATTATTTCCACCCCAAGGCATGGGACTCTATATGTATCCCAAAATCGGCAGGAGGACTAGGGTTTAGGAAGATGCAAAACTTTAACTTGGCTCTGTTAGCCAAAATCAGGTTGGTCCATGATCACAAGTTCTGACTCCCTTTGGGTAAAAATAAGGTCATCCAAATACCTGCAAGGCTCTACACTCATAAAGCACAACCCAAAAAGATTCGCATCATAGTTGTGGAAGGGCATTTGCAAAAGCCAGAAACTTCTTGAAAAGGGCATTGGTCATATCATTGGAGACGATAAGAGCACAAGAATTTGGGAAGATCCCTGGATTCCAGCACTTGAAGGCTTTTTCTCGCCTAGTGAAGATCTTCAGCATCAATGTGTTACCCTTGTAGCTGACTTGATTGATTCGGCCACCAATTCATGGAACTAAACCAAGATTTAATGATTTTTCATGACTCCTCTACTGAGAACATCTTGAAAACCCCTATCCCATTGCACCAAATCCAAGATTTAATAGCTTGGACTCCAAACACGTCTGGATAATTTTCCACCAAATCAGCGTAGCTCAAGGAAAATGAGATGATCTTCAAGCATAATCAGGCCTTTCATCCTTTGTTTTGGAAGAAGAAGTGATCGGCTAAAATTCTGGAGCGACTTAAAATCTTGATCTGGAGAATTGCTTGGAATGTGCACCCTCTTCGTCAAAATCTAGCTATTTATCAGCCCAATATTGACACTAGCTGCCCCCTCTGTGAGTCCTCATCGAAAACTTCCTCCCACTTACTCATTTCATATCCCATGACCAGATTATTGTGGGCTTCTTCACCAGCAGGTTTCCGTCCCCATCTTTGCATCCTCTTTGCTTAATCATGTTTGGCTAGCCAGAAACAAAAAGATCCATGAATCTAAAGTCTTCGATCCCTTTTTAGTGGCCACCAATATAAATTTCTTTGCCCTGAACTATTTGAAATCAATCACTAAGCCCTTGAATCCCTCTAACCCAGTTAAGGCCCAGGCGTCATCTTAGTGTTCCCCTCTTTTTGGCTGGCATAAAATAAATTTTAACGCGGCAATTAGGGGGAATAGGGCCTGTATCGTGACCTCATGCCGCGACTCTGATGGAGTTATTGAGTACGACAACATATCCAAAATCCGCACTGATTCACCTGAGATCGCTGAGGCAAGAGCAGCACTCCTCGCCATCAAAATTGCTATTGAACAACAAAAGAAGTATATCAACCTCGAAGGCGATGCAGAAGTCAATATTAAAATGCTTTTAGATCCTGAAGCGATTCCTAGCTACACCATACGAACCTTCATAGAAGATTCTAAGTGGTTGCTGGATAATTTTACTTGTTGGGAAGCTGTGCAATTCCTAGGTCTGCTAACAGGGCTGCCCCTAATTTAGCAGCCAATGCTTTTGCCTGTAATCATTTTTCCTTTATTCCTCCTTCATCCAACCTTTTGCTTAATTTGGAGGAAGAGAGGAACATTGTTCGTTAACTGTATTGTCTCTCCCGTTTGATTTTAATGCAATATCCTTTTTACCAAAAAAAAAAAAAAGACTTGTCATGTAAAGAGGGTTGATTAAAAGTGAGAAACATTTGGGTTAAGGCACAAGCAAAGAGGATACAGCTAAATGGAAATTTATTTGGTCTTTCAATTTGCCAAGCAAAATAAAGGTATTTGGTTGGTGGGCATGTTCCGATATTCTACTGACAGTTAACAGACTTGAAAGTAGAAGGATGAAAGTACATAACATGTGTGCGCTATGTGGATTAGAGGGTGAATCCCTGTATCATGTTCTTTGACAATGTACTTTTGCTCGACAGGTGCGAGCATTATGCTCATATAATCGGAATAAAAAACTTCCATGTCATGACGATGTTTACCAGTGGTGGAAGGATGCTAAGGAAAGGGTTAACATAGTGGATTTTGAAGTATTAGTGACACTTTGTTAGGGTTTATAAAATAACAGGAGCGAGACCTTATTTGCATGTGCCTAGCAGGATGCGCTTGAGCTGTATTCATCTATCATCTATCTATTGAAATATTTTAAGGAAGTACAAATTCAACTTGTACAGCCTAGTCCCACGGCTCCAATGACTTGGCAGGTTTCTGCTGAGAAATGCTACAAGATTAATTTTGACGCAGCAGTGTTTGAAAGTGGAAATGCAATTAGTACTGAGGTAGTGATTCGAGGCGACAAAGGTGATCTTTATACAGGTTTGTCAAAAATGATATCCGGAATACTTGAACTCGAATGTGCAAAATTAGCAGCGCCGAATCTTTACTTTTTGGCCTTGAATGCGATTTTTGGGATGTAATTATTGAAGGTGATGCGTCAATGTTATCTCAGCACTTAGGAAGGTAATAGAGGATTTATCAGCGATGGGAAATTTAATTGACAAAGCCAAAATGATGTGCCAGAATTTTCAAATATGCGAGTTTAGTTTAGTATAGCTAACAGGAAATAAAGTAGCTCACATATTAGTACAATATGCTAGGGACCTAGACGATTTTTGCACATGAATTGAAGAAGCATCATATTTTGTAACGCCTGCCATCCAAGAAGATGTATCTTGCAATTAATGGAATAAAATCATTTTAACTAACAAACAAAGAATGCCATCATGTTTAAACAATTGGAGTAATAACAAATCCCTTTCTTACCTACAAAACTATTTCTCTTACCCATAAGGCTATTTTGTGCAATTATTGCCATTATTTTGTGTGAAAATAATTCATGTTATTATACTTTTAGTCCCAACAAATGTGGGGTACTGTTGGTACTTTCAATTACCTACCATAAAGTACATGTCAGTCCAAAAATGTGGGGGGAACCATTGAAAAGCTTGGTTTTGGTCATAAATCGTACGAGTATAATCATCATTGAGCTCAAAGACAAGTGAACGGCCGATATAATTTTGTTTGATTGAATAAAGGCCGGATCGTAAGGTTAACCAACCATCAGATAGTATTACGCTTTGAAAACCTACAAGATCGTCAGATACATCTGCATTCCTTATTTTTTTAACTTATGTCAAGGTTGAAAAGCATAACAACCTTCTTGTAATGCACGTCTAGGATGAGAATGTAAGTTTTTTACTAACATAAACAACAGACAATATTACTATCCTGATAAAAAGCTTAGATTGAGACTCTGAACTGTTGAACCAACTCATTGTTGACATAAGGCCAACATAGTGCAATGCAATATTTTTATTAAATGAGGTTTGGCTACAAAATGCAAAACATAATGCGATGCAATACTACTGAAAGTCTCTTGATTAACGATTGCATGCCAATGATGTGGTTTCCCAAGTGTAGAGAGCTTCTCCTCCGTACGGTTCACGTGCTCTTTAAGCTATGAGTACAGCTGGTGTGGTCAGAGATTTTAACTTGATTGTCATGGTTCTGATGACTTGCCATTGTTAACTTATAGTTCTTAAAAAGGTAAAAATCCTTTGTTTGCGGTCATCTTCGGGTTCGTTTGACAAATTTATTTTTTTTTGATTTTCAGTTTTTAAAGAGTAGTTTTTTAAAGAGCAGTTTAATTTTTATTTTTTTTATAAAAACAAGTGGGTGTTTGATAACCCCTTTTTTTTTAGGTTTTTTTTTTGTGTTTGGTAACCCTTTTTATTTTGACTTTTTTTTTGTGGTTTGCGGTGGCGGTGGTGGGGCGTAGCGGTGGTCGACGGTGGTGGTGGTGGCCGACGGCCGAAGGTGGCTGCCGGCAGTCACCGGCGGTGGTGGCCGGCGGCGGCTGCCGGCAGTCTCCCGCCGTGGTAGCCGACAGCCGGAGGTGGCTGCCGGCAGTCTCTGGCGGTGGTCGCCGGTGGTGGTTGCCGGCAGTCTCCGGCGGTGGTCGCCGGCGGCCGGTGGTGGCTGCCGGCAGTCTCCGGCGGCCGGAGGTGGCTGCCGGCAGTCTCCGGCGGTGGTCGCCTGAGGTGGCTGCTGGTGGTGGTGGTCTAAAAAAAAAACCAGTTTTTGGAGTTTTTTTTTTTACTCTTCAGTTTAAAAACTGGTTTTTTAAATTGAAAAAAAAAATGGTTACCAAATGCTTCTTTTTTTTTCAATTTTTAAAACTGAAAAAAAAAAGGCAAAAAAAGAGTGTCAAACCTACCCTTCATGTTCACCTTTTTCTCCTCTCAAATGAAAACCATTTCGTTTTTTCTTTTTTTTTTTGGCATATTCTTAGAAAACTTGACAACGAACTCTGAACTGCTACCTTCCATATCTTTTTGATTGGAACGATATCAAATTCAATACTGATTGCTGGCTAATGTACAGTATACCCTTCAAGAATACAATAGAAATTTTAGTATACGAGCCAGAGATTTACTAACAATAGTGTCGTTCACAGCAACCGTCATCCCTCCACTCTAATTACTGCTAACACAACCACAACCTAGCGAGTCTCTTGATAATGGTGGTGGATATGGGGAGGTTGGGGTGATGGTCGTTGAAGCCGTATGTGGAGTACTTTCTTTAGAAAGGCAGAACGGGCGAATCTTGCAACTGACGACATGTGACAAGTATTTGACATCTGGAGGGACTTTTGGGTATTATGCTAACTTGACGTGTTATTGATAAAGATATTTTGAAAAACTAATGTAAAAAATGGCTAAACAAACATCTATTCAGCGTTCAAAACAAATATGAAATTGCAAATGGAAAATATTATGTCAAAAAAGCAGCACATACTAAATACTTTTTTAAAAAGTATTAACAAACGAGATCGTGTTTTTAGTTTTGTAATCTCAAGAGAGCGTGTTTTTTGTCTTTATCTTTGTAATCTTACGAGAGCAAAAGAACATCCGTATCAAAACATGTCCACGATCTGCAATCCGCACCACATCTTTTATCTGGAGCGCAAAGTAGACTTAAACCTTTCAACAGCCATATCCAAGGCAGTAGGTGGGCGTTAGGCGGGGGGGGGGGGGGGGGGGGGGGTGGGGGGAGTATTTGCACAGAGTAAGTGATGCACAAAAAATCAAAATTAACATGTCTGGTCATGGGGATTTCGGATAGGTTGTGATGAGCCGTGCCCCTGCTCTTGCTTTCACGAGTCTGCCGTTGATCTTGTGGTCGGTGAAGCTGCAGGAGACCAAGATGAATTTCACATAATACTCCAGCAGTCTTCAGTTTGGTATCTGATCTGATATATAAGATAACATTCATTCATTAGTGTAAAAAATTGCATGTTCATTTTAAAATTTCTCCTGTTTGATTTAAAAAGAGATGACTTTCATTTCATTTAATAGTCATACCTCACATGTTTAGTGACTTAATGATTGTAAAAGTATCGCTAAGAATTGTCGTGAAAAATATTTATACAAATGCCAGTAAATGTTTAGCAACAAATAATGATCACTCTATGGGCTGTAAGTGGCTAGTACTATCACGGTTGTGGCCAAAAATTTTCTTTATGAATTAAATATTCCTGTTGATAGAGCATCTAAAATCTGCTATGGCCTTCCAAAGTACACTGCCCCCCATCCCAAGGAAGGGTTCTGGCTGCTCCTCCTTCGAGGATCGAAGGGCTTTCGGGAGGGGAACTTCATCTCCAAGCAGCACGCCGTTTACGCTTTTTGTCTAACACTACAACAAAAAGGGTCTTTAGCGACGAATTTTTTCGTCGCTAAAACCCTAAATCCGTTGCTAAAACTTTTGCCTACAGAAATTTCGTCGGTAAAAGTCCATTGTTGATAACCCCGTCGCTAAAAATTTAACGACGGATTTTGACAATCCGTCGATAAAAATCTTACTTAAAGAGACATAAATAATTATTTTTAGCAACAGAATATTCCGTCGTTAAAGATATTTTCAGTAAATTCTATATTTCTTGTGCTTTTTTTAAAAAAAGATTTAAAAGACTTTTAGCGACGGATTTTCCGTCGCTAAAAGTCCATCGCTAGATACTTTTATCGACTGAAATCGTCGCTAAAAGTCCATCATTAAAAGTTGCAACTTTTAACAACGAATAATTTGTCGCTTAAAAGCTCACTATTTGTTTTCGTCAATAAAACACCTCACTGATTTGTTTGTATCACTTTTAGCGACGGAATTCCATCGCTAAAATTCTAGAAAGGTAGAAAAATGATTTGTTTTTTAAACCTGTTTGTTAAAGATTAAAGATCTATAAAACATAACTACCAACATGGAATATTATTGCACACCACAGAGATTTCTAAATATCTATAAAATACACAAAGTACCTGCCCCTAACATAATCACAACTCATACGGTAGTATTACCACAAATATAACAAAGAACAACTCTACAACAATAGTTTCAACCACTAATACACCACAGGCTTGTGTCGCAACAGAATGAATGAAAAGACCAGTTGCTTCCAAGGCTTAGTCCATTACCAAGAGATCCTACAGTTTTAACTCCTAAGAAAATCATCCTGCAAATTTAATCAGACATGTAAGCAACAAAGGCTTCATGATCATGGTCGGAGCGGGTAAAAAGTAAAATAAAACATAATTTTTGTAGCCTGTGAAAATATAGAAAAAAAATTCATATTTCCTAACCTGAATTTGCAATTTCTATGGTACCCCTTGAGAGGACATTGAAAAGCTTGATGAAGATGAAAAATAAAATCATTTACTAATCTGTCAATAGTTCTCAAAATCCCTTGATAAGCAGCGTGAATCCATGACTAGATTCTTCAAAAAACATATGCCAGCCACTCTGCTTACCATGACCTTCATTAGAAAAATCCAAACAAGAAAAGAACAAAACAAATTATTCAATTTCCATATGCAAGGGATATTTGCAAAAACAAAATAAAGATAATTTCCTTGCACAAAAACTAAACCCACTAAAGGAACCCAGATCTAAATAACAGCAGTGCAGTACATGGGAGTTTGGCACACAATAAACATCATTCAGATCTATCACTACCAAACATACCCTTACTAACCCTTAACCTTTTATGGGAAAATCAATTAAAAAATAATACTTTAAAAAAAAAAAAAGATTAGTCATTTAAGCTCATAAACGTGCTTTTATATATGTATAGATATGTATTACTAACGTGATATATTTCAAATTATACAAGGATAATAGTACATGTATAAGTTAAATTTAAACTAAGAAAAATAACTAACTTTGATCGTTCATGTTTCTTTGTAATCTGCAGATTTGAAATTCAAAAAAACGAATATCGAGCAAAGAGAAAAGAAAGACAAAAATTATGACGGCCTGTCGGAGAAAAAGTTAGAAACCAATACATTAATGTTAGAATATAGTGACATATTGGTGAACATTTTAAACATAATTTTCCATACGCCAACTTGGCTATCAACATGCACCAACTTGACATGAGCCCTAACAATCTGTCTTGAATGCCTAATTAAAACGTACAGAAGCTTCCCGAGATGCAATTGTACATGGAAGAATATTTCCTATATATGTATATTATGTGAAGAATGACAAAGTGTAGCAGCAGCATTAAATTAAATTGCACTTATGCACACCTATATACTACGGAGTATTAATTTAGCACCTAAAATGAAGGACCAATTTAATGTAAAGGGCCTACCAAAAGATTTCGAGTATATAAGGGAAAAGGATCTTTGGATGCTGACGCTTTTGTCCAGGCTCCAAAAGCAAGAAACTCCGAATGATGACATTGGACTCACTGTCACTTCAACTCCCTCGCCCACTTTTTAAATATATATATTCGGGACCACTCAATGTTATCTCAAAGAAGAGAAAAGTTCAAAGGTGGGTTAGTTTGTATTACAAACTTTGTATGTCCCTCTCCCAACCATAACCATTTTGAATGTCTACTTAAAGACCATCAAGATCACGTGGCAAACGATCTCCGCCACGACTTTAAGACTGAGTATAGACACCTAATTAAATTGTTTTTAATTTTTAACCAAAATATTTCTTATTTTCAATATGCACCTTAACATATGATTGTTATTTTAGTCAAGATCGCAACTCTGTTATATAAGAAAAAACCCCTACGCTGGCAAAAAAATCGTAAGCATAGCTCTAGTTAGCAACACAGCCGTGGCGGCTTTAGTAGTGTTGCGCTAGACGTATGCAGCAGTCATACAAGTCTATGCTGGCAGTCAAATGCTGGTGTTGCTCTCCCCTTATTCGCTCTCTAATGTTGCTTTAATCGGCAGTGGCTATATAAGCTAGTGGATAGGCGTTGCCGTAGCTATATATCTTATAATTTGAAAAGTAAACTACAACATTATTAGTAACGGTGCTGGCTACCACTATAGGTTTTTTTGGACTTATGCTGTCAACACTGAGCTCCTGAATATGTTATTAATTATGTCAAAGAGACTAGTTTAATGGCAATACTAACGACCGCCTCCATTAGTATCTAACTTCTTCCTTCTTCTTTTTTTGACAATTTATATAAAACAATGCCCACGGAAAACTTTTTTAAGCGACCATGTTTAGGGTTTAGGGTTGACGAGAAGACACACATTTATCTGTTGGTGTACTTGCATGCAGTCCGTTATAGATGACGAATTGGTATTGTTGGTAAGAATAGACATGTCCGGCCATTAGCAGCTAGAAGACTTGCTTATTTTTCAACAAATTACAGTTTTTCTATGGAAATGTAGTGCTAGCTTCGGGCTAAAGGGTCTTAACGGGGTCGCAATCACACAGCTTGTGGCCGGCATAAAAAAGAAAACAATCTCAGCTCCAAAAATTAGAAATGTGTGCCATGAACATCATTTCTCATTCTAATTATTAACAGCAACCTATGGGCCATGGCAAAGACCTCTGTTGAACGATGACTACAATCTTTTCTTGGGACACATATAAGATGTTTTCACGTTGCTTTTCTCCCTAACAACATTATTTATGTATTTCCTTCCATTCCAAAAAGCAAAGTTCAATTGTTGCTTTTCTCCCTAACAACATTATTTATGTATTTCCTTCAATTCCAAAAAGCAAAGTTCAATTAGCGCGATAAAGGTATAGAGCATAATAAAATTTTGGGTAAATTACAAAAAACTCTTCTGAAGTTTGCTTTAATTACATTCAGCTCCTACTAACTTCGATAATTATAATAAACTCCCTGTGATTCGTTACATATTTAAACAAAATTCCATTCCGTTAATCATCCGTCAATAAAAATTAAGGTTCCACGTAACCTCTGTCGTTTACCAAAATTGTCCATAAGATGTCTTTCTCTTCTTCGGCCTATCACTGCCAACGCAGGAAACCACCATCACCACGCTGTCATCCCCCACCAAAAACCATCTGCACCCCCCAAACACCAATGCCTCTCTCTCTCTCTCTCTCTCTCTCTCTCTCTCACACACACACACAGAGAGAAACACACACACACTCCAACTGCCATCATACCCGTAACTCAAGCCCCAATTCACCAGCAACCATCAACTCAAGCACAAAACCCATCACTGGATTACACCCAAATCACTGAATCAAAGAAAAATGGCAAAATAAAAGAAGCAACTACTGAATAAACAAATAAGCGAAACCAGAAGGGTTTGGCTCGCAGCGGTGCCGAAACACCATCAATCAAGAAGCACAGGATTGAGCTTCGCGGCGGTGGCAGCGGTGGGTTCATTTTCACTGGTGTAGATCCGGCGGTCTAGATCAAGAAGCACAAGACCCATTAGTTGCCGTGTAGATCCTGCGGTGGTGGATTATGCGATTGCGATTGGTAGCGGTTGGGCATCTGGTGGCGGTGCTCAGGGCGCTGATGGCCTGTCGTGACAGCCAGAGAGGCTCGGCGGTCGTTGGTGGGCAGATCGATGGTGGCCCTTAGCCGTCACCGGAAACTATGTAGGACGGCGAGCAGGAGTTTCCTATGGGCTATCTATTGCCGGCGGTTGGGAGATTGGCGGCGGCATCTCGGCTGGCCTTGGGTGGCCGACGGTTGGGCGATTGGCGGCAGTGTCTCGTGGGCCATCAGTGGCCAATGTTGTGAATTGTGTCTGCTGGGTGAGTTGTGTCCGTCTGTGTGATGTGTGTGTGTGAGAGAGAGAGAGAGAGCCATGGGCAATGGAAAAAAAGATGACTGGGTAATTTTTTTATTTTTTTATGATCAGGGATATTATCGTCTTTTCGTGAATTCCGTTAGAGTTGTTAACAGAAAAATAAAAAAGTGTAGCTTAATTTAATTATCAAAGTTAGTAGGAACAGAGTGAAATTAAGACAAATTTCAGGAGAGTTTTGTGTAATTTGCCCTAATTTTTTTTATCAAACGATGTGCAAGCGCACGTCCTCGGAACTAGGGATAACCTACAACTTCTACAACACTAAGGGCCCGTACGCTTACAAGATTTTTTTCTGTATTCTGTATTCTATTTTTGTTTGCCAGAATTTAGTATTCAGTTCTAAAATCGTATCGTGTACTTTTATTTTTTTCCCTATCTACTTTTTTAATTTTTTCTGTACGTTTATCGTTTTCATTTTCGTTTTCACCAACTTGGATATATTTGTGTATGTTTAGTACTCCGTATTTTCTACCGTGGACCCTTCCCTTCCATTTCCCTTCACGATTTTCCCTTTCCCTTCCCTATTCCTATGTCTGTGTGTCCCCTTTTCCCTTCCCCTTCCCCTTCTTCCCTTTCCCCTTCACGAGTATCTAGGGTTTGGTCGCGATCCAAATCTTACTACGGTGCATGTTTACAGCTTGGTCGAGCGAATTCAGGCATTGAAACAGACGGGCGACTGAGCGAATTCACGCTGCCTTGCACCTGGATTCCAATCGATGAACGCTCGGGCTTCACCTACCAAATCGAGGCTCTTGCCTACCAGATCTCTTCAAGATGGACGGTTTTTCATGGATTCGGCAAAGAATACACAGAGACGTCAAGGCTCTTCACCTACCAGACCTCTCTCTCTGATTTTTTTGTTTGAAATGGTTACGGTGGTTAGATCGGCCATCGTGGGTTGCAATTGGAAGGTGGTTTATGGTGGCTGTGTGATGTAGTGGTTATGGTGGCTGTGTGGCGACGAAATGGCCGAAAGAGATAAGGTTTGAGTGTTGAGTGGTGGGCATGGTGGCTGTGGTGTGATTCTGTGCGGTGGTTCAGTGACGGGTCTGGCTAAACGCGAGTGGTGCATGGTGGTGCTAGGGAGGATACGAGGTTTGAGTGGTGGGCATGGTGGCTGTGGTGCCTTTCTTTGTGATGGTTCGGTGATAGATCTGGGCAAACGCGGTGGTGCGCGGTGGTGCTAGGGAGGAGAGAGAGGGAGGGAGCAGCTTCTGGACTTTTTGCTTTTTTTTTTTCTGACATAGAGTTCATTTTTTGAAAAAGGGTGAAAACAGCCTAAGGCTGTTTTCATGAAATTGGTTACTATTTGGATATTTGTATCCAAAACGGAATTGAAAAAATGTAAAAGTACACAAAAAAGGTATTTTTTTATCATCATTGCTAAATATAAATACGAAATAAGGTAAACGTACGGGTCCTAAATTTTTGTGGTTATATTTCAAGCAGCCGTAACAGTCCGGAGAATAGTAAAAAGTTGTGACCAGATTTGTCTAGGTCTCGAAGAGATTTTGGATATATTTTAAAAACCAGACAACCCCACAATGAATACAAGATTAGACTACGCTTTTAAAGTACTATTAGCTGTTCATACTCCATACATGAGGTTATAAACAATGGCAAAGGAATTAAGCTACTAGATAATAGCTCCATAGGAGCCTTACGCATATGTAAAAGTTGGACGCAACCTTATTACAATGGCGTCAAATGGAACATAACACTTCAAGTGGACTCATAGTCACAAGTGAAACAAGTCACATTAAGCCTTAGCAAATGTAATGGCCTGTTTTATAGCTGCAGTACCAGTAGAAAGTGAGCGAGAAGAATGGAGGCGGTGCAAGTACTCCCCCACGATCACCTTCTTGTATTCTTCCTCAATTCTCGACTTGTCCGCGTCCTCCATAGGAACAGATTCAATCTCAACATGGGGTGGAGGGTTGTAGAACAAAGCAATCGAAGTTCGATCGGTGCCTACTGGGGGCATGACGCGGTGCCGAGAGCTCTTCAACCTTCCGTTGCTCATGATCTCCACCAAGTCACCAAAGTTCAAGAGCAACGTATCCGGTGGCCACGACACTGTGGTCCATTTCATGTCCTTGAGAACTTGGAGTCCTGCAACCGAGTCGAATTGCATCAAGAGAGTGAGGCCACTGCCATCAGAATGGTAGCCCCAAGACTTGCTCTGGCCTTGGGCACGCTGGGTAGGTAGTTAACTTTCACCTTGACCTCACTTTCTTTACTAGGCTCAAACTTCTGCAGGAAGACATTCCTCTCTAGTGACAGAGCTTCAGCCAAGGCACAAAGCAATGCATCACACAGTTTCCTCGCCTCCTCCGCATAACTCTCCATAACTTGCCTGCGTCAAGGAAGTGTTTCCGTTTAGGGAGTCGTAGCGGTAAACGCCACCAAATATACTTTAGCCCAAAACCAAAAAAAAAAAAAAGTGTTGGCATTAATTTATGCAACGATAACAAAACACAAAAATATCACTAAAGTTGTTACAACACTCTACTATAATTTAACAATTGTTGATCTGAATTAAGAATGGAATTAGTTCCAGAGTCTTCACCGAATAACCTAATCTTGATCAGAGTTATTGTATATTAACTAAAATGTCATTTTGTCTAACAAATCTCATAGGTTTGAGTTCCATGAAATTGACATAAACTTAGGTGACTTATTATTCTTTTCCGGTTCATATTTTCAATGTAATGCTCTCTCGGCTTTATTGCATATTTGTCTTTGTCAATTTTTTAAAATCTTAAGATGGTTGTGGTTACATGTAAACATTGAACTGAATCCAAATAGCAATAATAGATTAAAGGGTGGTCTATATAACTTTAGTCCCTTGAACTACGGCCTCTATTTTAAAATGGTCCTTGAACTACAAATTTTGCCACATTAGTCCAAAATTTGCTTTGTATTCAACTTAGTCACTCCGTCCACATTTCCATCCAAGCAACCCATGTGCTTGTCATGTGAGGACAGGCAGTAGGGATGGCAATTAGACCCGCAACCGGCGGATCTCAGCCCCACCTCGCCCTATTAGGAGTGGTTATTTTGATTTTGACCGAGTTATGGAGAGGGTATGATAATTTTTTTTCAAACCCGTAGCGGGTTAGGATCAGGTATGGTATTCTATCAAACCTGCCCCGTTATCTGACCCGCACCCGCCCCGGTATACTAAACCTATGTATTAATAAATCTCAGCTGTCCATCATATATATATATATATATATATATATTCATCCAAAACCCTAAAATGCCAAATTTTCTCTTGGTCTCTGCCGACTTGCCGCTGGCTCCTTTCTGATCTTCTCTCCCTCTCCACCTTCAGGCCCTCCTGGCCAAAGACGTCATGACAACCTAATCGGCGGCCAAACCATGTTTCACTACCTATTCTCAAGTTCCGTGGCAACAAGAACAACAACAAATTGTCGGAGATCTCGTCGAAATGGTATCAGATCTGCCGCCGCGATGAGATTAGAGGCACCACGCCGCCACCTAAAACTTCATCCGCCACATGCTCATCAACGGCGGTAGCAGCTACGGGTCTGTGTTCATGGCCTTCAAAATTCCTCGACAATGGTTGGATAATCACCCTGAAGCACTGAAGCCTCTCCTCCCATAAGGGCGCCACCTAGTTCGCTTCGACATCGAGCTCCTTTCTTGCCTTGAGCACCGCCACATCATCTCCTTCATCGGTGTCTAGATGATCCTCGTGTGCGCGTATAGGGACGTGCGGGGCGGATCGGGGCGAGACGGGTTTTTTTTAATAAATGTAGGATCGGGTACGGTATTTTAGATTTATGACCCGGTAGCAGGGCAGGGTGAGATTTTATGAGCACCGGAGCAGTTTCAGATTTTATAAGATCCTCATCTGACCTGCCTCATTGTCATCCCTAACACGCAGAGACACGTGGAAGAAGAGAATTTGTAACTTATCCTCCTTAGGGGAGCATTCATGAGAGACGATGGTTTTCCACCATCAATTGCTGCCTCTAACTTCCAAATTATCTGCGGGTATTGAACGAAAAGTAGAGCGACTGAAGGCTATTCCCTGGTGGTTTAGTCAGTTCTGATGTAAGTGATATGATGGAAGGTACAATAGTGGCTGGATAGTTGGTGGAGGGTAGAGCGATCGAGGGCTGTATGGTGGTGGTTTGGTCAGTTTTGGTGACAATGAGCGAGGGTACGACAACGACCGGAAAGTGCATGGAGGGCGAAGCAATCGAGGGTTGTGCTTTGGTGGTTTGGCCAATGCTGGTGTTAGCGATGGAGGATGGCAGTGGCTGGGCAATGGTTGGTGTATTTGTGGGGAAACAATTTGGCTGCTACCCTGGTTAGAGGAATTTTCCTCTTACCCTCTATATAGCGACAATCAATCGTCTTTAAATATTTTTAGTGGCTTTTATTTAGTGACACTAAAAAAGTGCTGCTAATAATTGTTGTTAAAAGTGTTAGAAGAAAAGTCACTAAAAATATTTTGTGACTATTAATTGTCACTATACACGGGGTTGGAAGAAGATTCCAATAACCGGGCTAGGAGCCAAAGCTTGTTCTATTTGTGGCTTTGGCACCGACGATGTACGAGGGAGAATAGAGAGAGGTGGCTTTGTTATTGGTCCTACTCTGCTAGTTGGACGTAAGTGCCTCTTTAAATGTGCCCCATGATGGACACATGGCCTTTTTGCATTGGGAAATGTGGACATATTATGTAACCCAAAGACTGAGCAAAGTGTGGAGATTAATTTGATGAAATTTGTAGTTCAAGACTCATTTTAGAAATGCGTTGTAGTTCAAGGGACTAAAGTTTAATTTATCCTATATTTAGTACTTAATATAACTCAAATATAATTTTTAATAATTGAAAAATATCAGGCAATCCCAGTCAAACTGGAAGATCGATAATTATCTTATCAGGATTCTAACTCTATCATCAGAGATAGACACATGATCATCTATGATCCTAATACAATCTTGATTGGATTTGTTCACAGCCCATTCCTACTAGGGTTCTTCTTCCTACCACTATATAAAGGCGTCTACCCTCTAGGTATGGAATAATTCAGAATTACTATTGTGTAATTGCGCTCTGACTTAAGCATCGGAGAGTTCTCCACCGCGAACTCCACCGGCGTTCACTCATTTTTTGTCTTACAGGTCATCGATCCAGATTCGCGTTCCGCAACGTACGCAGAGCATATTTTTAGCAGTAACAGATTGACGACATTCGTGAGACAAGTCAGCCTAACCGTTTGACTTGTATCACAAACTACCAATGACAACGTGTCAGAACCACCAACAGAACCTCCACTCTCACCGGATTGAGTTAACGTCACAAAAAATACAAACACGTTGTTTGAAGAAAATTGAGAACCGACAAAGTGCCGCCGAGTCACCGACGGCACCTCTGGAAAAAAAAAAGTCCAGCAAAAGGGAAAGAAGCAGCGTAACAACACTGCGAGAAGGTACAACTCATGCGCGCCACCGCATATGCTTCTTCAACTGCCACCAAGATGCCAAGCAGCGACACTAGAAGAAACCAATCATTTCCCTTAGCGTCGTCCACCGCGACCTTCCCCGAGGTCGCGTCGATACGGCCACAAAGCCGTCACAAGGCTGTCGGAGCAGTACCAACAACATCAGAAGTGCCGCCAGCCATGGGTTGGAACCCAAGCGCGGCCATCCGAAGTGACGTGACGCCCAAGCGCCGCCTTAACCCAAGACGCATTCCATCAGCGATCATGACCGGCGCCTACTTTTCTGGCCACCACAGTCCTGATCAGATAACACCGCCGGCTGCAAAAAAAAAGAGAGAGGAATGTGCCGGCGGTCGTCGCAAGCACCAACCGGCGCAAACTGCCACCTCAGCACCGTAGCGCACAACCACCCTGTGAACCGTCACTTCCATTGGTTAAGTCATCAACAGCACCTTCACCGTCTTTCACCGTGTGGCGGTTCACAGCCGTTCACCGTGCAACAGTTTGTCGCTGTTCATCGTAAGGCAGTCTACCTCCACCATGCGCTTTCAACCCATTCCCCTCCTTACCGCCACTACAACCGTCGTCACCATTCAAACGGTGGGCTACCGTCGCAACTTCAAAACTCCGGCCAGAGTCACCGGCGACGCAAAGCTGCTGGAACCAACAACAAGCATCTCAACGAAAAATGAAAAAAAAAACATAAGAGAGAAGAAGCAGTGACGGTGCCACCCAATAGGTCCAAACCCTAATAACTCGCTGCCGGTCAACCACTCCAATCACCAACGCAACTAGCGGCAGCGCCAATAGGCGTCATCATCATAGCGACGAGCAGCCA